>JAYMSW010000622.1:0-20950 GCA_036897725.1 Erodium texanum | reverse complement strand
CTTGAACGTTCAACAGATTGTATGTATATCTTCATGTTGATATATAAAAATGACGACAACTTTTCTCAAAGTAAAAAAAAAAAGTCAAGGGGACTATCTCTCTTAATAACCAGAGATCGAATCCTGGTGGCGACAATATGTTATTATTTTAGTCGTTTGTGTTAGTTGCAGTTCTTTATCTTGAGTTATCTTATTTGTATGTCTTGGTATGCTGTCCGGTCTGATTTGCTTGTTAAGTGGTACGCGAGCAATATTCAATATATATATCTTCATGGTTGATATAAAATATAAGTGACAAAATTTTCAACAAAAAAAAAAAACTTGCAATTTCCACTCCAACATTTGTTATGTATGTATATCAATCATATATATACGCATATCAACTATTGAATGCATGTAATAAAATTCTTTATCCGCCGAGATAATCTTAATGGGTCACTAGATATATGTTATTAATTTATTATTGGTGCCAACAATAATTTTGATTTATCTTATCTTCCTTGTGATTAATATGGTCTGATGTTGCCTAATTAACTTAGGAAAATGTTTTTTTTTTTTAACATAACACAACTTCCGCCTATATTATATATCACAAATGACATACATTACATCATCTTTATGCATGAGGCAGACACCTACCAGTCAAAGCTAGCACTGTTGACCATCCGAACCTAGCACAAACACCGACCATGTCGTTGGCAGTAGTCCAGCAAAGCCAACACCAAACCCAGCCAAGCTGGCACTGCTACTAACAGGACCTGGTCACAAAACACTGCTACCTGTTTAAATACCTATCCTAATTAAACTAACCCTACACAAATACAACCTTAGTCAAGTGACCGAATGACCCCTAACATCTGGTACTCCCTTCTGCGGTAACTCACGCCATCTTTCAGATCTGGATTACTCAAATCGGGCTGCCCACATCTTCCTAATCTTAGATTGAACAGATGGCGATCCGACAGTTACCTCCCACAGTGACCGTTTTTATGTGGGTGACGGCAGCAGGACCTGATGAGCTAGATTCAGAGGCTCGCGAGAAAATTGGTGGTGTATCGGCTGGAGCTCCCAACGATTCCCCGCCGACAGCCGAGGCACCCAACAACAACCCACCGTCAATCAATCTGTATGACACGAGACCGGATCTTGCTAGAATGACCAGATCTAACAGCCCAAACCCGCGGCGAGCGCCCCCTACTCCAAGTTGTGACGGCTGGCAGACAAAAACGGATTGCTCCATTGGACCCAAGCGGGTTGAGAGAGGGTTGGGGAGGGGAAATCACCAGCCAGGCGAGCTCCAATAGAACGGCTCAATGCCGATTGAACTCGATAGATCTAATCTGATAGGATCACTGGCCGGAGTTCGGAGAACAAAAACCGCGTCTAGCTCAACAAAAAAGAAGGGGAGAGGAAGGGGGAAAGGCCGACGGCCCTTCTCCCAAAGACACTATGGCAACAATTGAGGGTTACACGATGTACGATTTCGCGAGGAGAGAGAGAGAGTTTGTTGTGTGTTTTGATAGAACATGGTAAATGTTACTTTCATAATATATATTACTTTTTATTAATTAATGTTTGTTCCCTCTTAATCATAAACAGTGACATCAGCAGCCTAATCGAAGATTAGAGTTGAATGAAGAGTTATAAATGCTATGCTTGTGTCTCTCACCTTCCCCGCCTTGTACGAAACCATTTATTTTCAACTGTATGGAATTAAATTTAAAACGAATTAGATAATTGCAATTATACAATCAAATTATATAGAGCAAAGAACTTTAAACGCATGGTACAATTCGATAGATCGACTGTTGTTGAATGTGATTTTTGTTTTTTTGTCGTATCAAATGTTTTGTATAATTTTACTTGATATTTTAAAGTATCCAAATCACGAGTTTTATTTATATTGTTTTGTTGAATTTGTGCACTTGCAATCAAAAAATGTTATTTTGTATATACGTTAAAACAAAAACAAAAAATGTTTTTTTGTATATATATATAATAAGTAGAGGTGCTTGGAGTCCACGGATTTGAAGGCACTTCGGTGCCGACATGCCATCCCAACACAGCTTGTTTTGTATGTTGTCTTGGCATGGCTTTTATTGCTAAGTAGCAGAAACTATTTGGAGAAAAATATAAAGATAACAACTATATTGTCGTGATTATAATTAGAGTTAATCATACTTCGTTAAGTTGATAATATCCAATATATAAATAAATTTACTTATTCCCTATATATTTTTTTAATTTTGTATTGTATTATATTTCTTATAACTAATTTCTTTAACTCTTGTTTTTTTTTTTGAAATTCTTTAATTCTTGTTAGTTTTTTAAAGTTTATTGATTTTCTATTTATGTTATAGTTCTTACAATGAAATTTCTTAATTTTAGTTCATCTCTCAAAGTTTACTAATTTTCTATTTTTATTATATCTCTTATTAATTAATTTTCTTAATCTAGTTAGTCTTTAAAAATTAGTCCTATTAAAGTAATTGTTTAGAGTTTGAGAATATTATCAAGTTGAATTTAAAATTAGTTTTCTACAAAAAAAAAAATTACTTATTATGAAGCGATATTATTTATTACTAAAAAAATTGGTGCCCTCCTCATAAAAAAAACCTGGCTCCGCCACTGCTTCCATCATGTGGTCTCCAGTCTATATACAGATGTCCAGTTCTGCTATAGCCTATGTGTAGAAGTCCAGAGAGGGAGTGTTGAAGTATGTCCCATATCGAAAATATGTGAAGAAATTAACCAGTTAATAAAAACATTAATGCTTTTACCCATTAGCTTGAGCTTTTGGGTCGGACAGATCTTTGACAAAAACTTTGGTTTCTTAAAGATATGTTATGTTCAAGAGGTACGAGGGTATAATAATCCTTACATGACACCAAGTCAGGACCAATAATAAGGCACACCTCATCTTTTAAAATAGAGAAAATTATACTTGACTATATTTATCTACTAACGAAATTCACTTAACCACACTTACCTTTTTTTTTTACATTTGACTATACTTAACTTTTTTTAATTTTCACTTTACTCTAACGAAACTAAACTTTCTTATCTTATCTGTTAAATGACCTAATTTCCCTTCATTGCCATTCAAATTTTCAAAAACATGCCATTGAATACTTTAGTTTATCTCCTTATCATTTTATTCATGAAGTACTTGAAGGAAAAATCTATAGTCAACAATTAAAACTAAAAAAGAACCAACAAATCTTAAACAACAATCAAATATCAAATTGATTCGATTCATATAACTCCTACCTCACTTCCAATCCAATCAACCCACAAATTTGGAGCATGAAATCTGGAACTCCGACACATCAACTTGTCCCACTTTCGCATACTCTAATTATCTCGTCGGCGTCTCTCTCAATCCTACAGAGGTCTCTTCTTCTTTCCCGCGGCTTTGGCTCTCACAACCTCTCTTCTCATTCTCTTGTACTTTTCTTCAACCTTTAACTTGTTCTCCCATCATTCTCATAAACCACTCTCCATCGCAGTATGCCATCAATTAAGTTTTATCTTCTCCTCCTCCTTTCAATTTATCTAATCAATTTTATCAATTATATGTGCTTGATTATTATAAAAACAAATTTAGTTTCTTTTGCATGGGGTCTGTGTTCAATTATGTGTGAGTATGTATGTTGCATGTTTGAGTAAAACCGATTACTTTGTTTGTGCATTTAGCCACAGTCTTAGTTTCAGTTCAAGATTGCAAACCCCTTCAATTCCTAAATCGTCGAGCACTTGGTAGTGATGGTGATGGTGAAGTACTCTCCGGTCAACAATCCCAGCAACTTCAATTTGATTTGAGTGGTATGTGAATAATTTCGATTGTTTGCTTATGTCTCTAAGGAGTCATCCTCCATCCCTACCCACTACAAATCGAGATCGAGAAGAATAGAAAAAAAAAGGTGGAGGAAGATGAAGAGTAACAACTCAAGAGTGACGAAGAGAAGAGCGCTTTCTTTTCTTAATAAAGGGTAAATATAATATATTTTTAAGAAAAATGTTGTCACATGCAAGGCATATGGAGGATTTCGACGGAAAAATTAACAGAATTGAATAACGTGAAAATTAAAATAAGTTAAGTGTAGCTAGATGCAAAAAAAAAATAGGTAAGTATACTCAGGTGAATTTCGTTAGTAGATAAACATAGTTAAATATAATTTTCCCTTTAAAATACTTCCATTACCACAAAATGAACTTGTTGAGACAACAAAAAAGTTTGTATACAGTTGGGTTTTGCTATTCAGCATCTATATTAGTACTTGTTCCCAGTTTACATAACCCGAATCTATCTACATCTTGAGGTGTCAAGACTTTAAAACTCGATGCGCTATTATTTCTGAGCAGATTCGTTATAATCAGGGAAAGCGTCTGACAAGCATGAAACCCGTCCATCCTATGGGAATCGGTTCTCTCTGATAGCGAAAGATCCTTCCATGGCTGATAATAAGACCTGTTAATACCAAAAATGAAGACGATAAATTAGGAAGAGTTTGGTTTGCAATGAAAAGTCAGATTAAGGATTGACGATGAACATGCATGTTACCATCTCCATGAAGGATTGGCTTCGGCGGGGAGATCAATGCTTGAACAAAGAGATGCCACGAGATTTTTATCAACAGGGTCTGAAATCAACTCTAAAAAAAAGTTCATATAGCATAAGAGCTCGGTAAATGAATAAAACCGTTAATTGTATTAAGCATATGAAAACCTGATTAGCATTGCTTGTTTCATTGCATCCAATTCTAATCCTCGAAGTTACACGCAATTCGATCTCCACCCGTTATGTGTTTTCTCTATTTGCTAACCACTGCTTATCTATTTATCTACCTATCCCAATATCTTTTCTAAGCGACTCTTCAATTCAGGGTTAACCAATCAGGAAAAAATCACCATACTTGTCAAATATTTCATTATCTTTCACTGTTACTTCATTTATACCAGAAATGCATATAAACTATATGTATTTTGCACATGACTATAAACTTTTACTTCAAGCTACACTTCTAAAAAGTTGCACTCTTTTTCGCCTGAAAATGCCCTTGACAAGACTTCATAACTCCCAAAAACATTTTGATTAGATATAGAAAACGGTCGAGTAAAATGTAAAAGGGTCCTTAAAAGATACAACAATTAAAAAGAACAAATGGTATTATTTTTATATTAGGGTCAAGGACATTTTCATCATTTTTTGGCAAAAAAGCAATGTGCGTAATTTTATGAAAGTTTAGGTAGCGGAATGTAAAAGATTAAAACTGGGACTAGCTATATGCAAAACAACATATAGTACACAATACCTATCTGCAATTGACCCTATAAACTATTATGAAACACTATATGTTTAAGTACCTGAAAGTTTGGAGGAATTGCAAAGTAGGAGACAAAGTGCAGACACAGCCGAAGAGAGTACTGTGCAACTCACGCCAAGAGACTGCTGCAGATAGAAAATGCCAGAAGCTAACACCTCTTCAACACCAAATATGTTTTTGCTGTCTTCTCCATGTGCTTTTTTGATATGTTCCAATAAAGATTGCAGAGTTTTTAAACCAGATCTTTTAGAAATGTTGGGGCCCAAATCATTAGATTTCCAGGACAGCTTCCCAAGAATTGCTGAAGCAATCAACCAGCGTAATAGTTTTGATGCCAAAGAGTCCTCAGCCAGCTCTTCCTCGGAGATGACTTTGAAATGGAGAGATGATTCCTTGCGCTGAAGCATTTGGACCGAGTCTGACTTTAAAGCAGTAGAAATTGCCCACAGAATGAAGCTTGAAAGCTTTTCTTGGTTCTGTAAAGCACAACAAGCAAGTAGTTTAATAGACATGCACCATAGCAAGAGATAATTGCAAAAAAGTACAGAGGTATTCACTTTTTGCGAATCGTAGCTTTCTTCTTTGATAACTGCAAAATAGTGCCTTGAGCTTGCCTTTTTGTTGCACTGTGTAAATTAGTTTCAAAATAACGATTTTACCCTTTAAAAAATAACAAGTGAAAAAACAAAATAATCCAGAATTTTCATCTCCTGTTTTCTTCCTCTTCGGACTACAAACAGAGAAATTTAAGGTGAAAATTCTGGGTTTTTTATTTTTTACTTTTAAACTTCAAAAATTAAAGGGTAAAACCATCATTTTGAAACAAATTTACACAGTGCAACAAAAAGCCAAGTTCGGGCACTTTTTGGCAATTATCAAAGTAGAGGGCTACGATTTGCAAAACGTGAATACTTCAGGGTACTTTTTTGCAACTATCGCTCATAGCAACTAAGAATTGTATTCAAAATCCAAATGTACGTAACAGTCCAGGAGAGAGAGAAAGATACCATGCTTAAAATCGCTACTGAGGGTGAGCTCATAAGAATGGTTTTGAGACCGAAATCTGCAACACAGCTAGATCTTGCATCCTCATATACATTGACTGCTTCATATATTTGAAATAGACCCTCAACTGATAGAGTTAAATGTGGCTGATACATCTTCCTTTTGTGAGATATCTTCATAGTTGACATCAATACTTCAAGAATCAGACTGACCAACTTCACATTTTCCTTCAATGACTTAGCGCTACCAACAAAAAACTTGAACAGTTGAGAAGAAAGCTCCGTGAGCTGCTCAAGAGCGTATTTTTGCAACCACTCAGTAATGTTTCTGGACTGAACAACTTCATTGACAACCTGAATCCGAACACAGCAATTTAGTGGAGATTCTCTTATAGATTCACAAAAGAATCGAAAAAAGAGAGGTTGAAAAGAAAGTAATTACCTCTAATACCACGATCATCTGATTTAAGGCAAATCTATTTTCATCTCCGGATTTTGTCCCAGATAAGGCTGAGAAAGTAGATGATAACCATGATAATAGGCCACAGTGTTCAACTAAATAACGGGCCAGTTTATGCAATTTAACTGATTTCTTCACAACCTGTAAGTATATAGAAAAGGTCATTACTTGTTGCTTCTACTTCATAAACTTACTTATTCTGGCCTAAGCAGAAGAAGAGTGAGGTTATGATTATTCTCAGCTAGCAAATCAAACAAGCATTTTGAGCTTCATGATCATAAAGAAAGCAACTTTATAAGCTTAAAACAAGCATCAAACCTTTGAATCAGAGAGAAACATGAAATTGGTACTTTCAATTAAACCCAAGAATTGCACAATTTTCTATCTGTCCCTTTAATAAAGCTTTTCATTCTAATTTCAGGGACCAATGTATCAGCTACATACTTGTATTTAAGTAAACATTCTAACTTTAAGAATGATTTTATGGGACTAAATGGCTCAAGACTGATATAGATGTAAATGAATGGATTAAGAAGGTGCTATGACTTATCAGATGATTAACAGCATATATGGTTTCAGAGCTTGGATTACCTTTCTAAAGGTCGTAGTCAGGGTTCATGTCTTGAGGGGAGTTGTGTGTGTATAATTCCCAAGCAAAATAAAAAGAAATTGAAAGACCAATTCTTGTAATGTAGGGTAGAAGCTGTTGGTGACCATGAAAAAAAAACACTCTGGAAATAAACCTTAGTATGGTTAAACTGATACAACAAACTGAATGAATATTTTTGGTTTCTAAAACATTAAGCAAAAACTTAATTCAGTTTGAAACAAAACATTCTAACAATTATACAAAAAAAAAAACTGAATATCCCTGAATCAACAATATCAATTATTTACTTCAGTGTGCCAAATAAAAAAGTTAATAACTAAAAGAAACACTGT
This sequence comes from Erodium texanum, assembly GCA_036897725.1. Classification (NCBI taxonomy): domain Eukaryota; kingdom Viridiplantae; phylum Streptophyta; class Magnoliopsida; order Geraniales; family Geraniaceae; genus Erodium; species Erodium texanum. Next base: position 13,217 of record JAYMSW010000622.1, on the reverse strand, counting down.
TAACATTCTTTAGAATCGTTTGCTTGTAATTAATCTGGTGTTAACAAAACTCATTTGGCAAAAGAGAAGCAACGTAACTATACATTGGATAAAGTACAAAGTTGAGCTATCATGACAAATTTATTAAATACCTGAAGAATAAGTTCCTTTGACTCATTGTCTGACAGAGGAGAAACATAAAAACTCAGCAGAATCTCAACGATGTTGTTCCTGATGTATATTTGTGCATCATCATCTAAGTTCAGCCCCGCATATAACAGGCGAAGTACCCATAACCTTTCTGCTCTGAAATTAACAGAGTTACTGGAGAAGAAGTTATTAAAAAATGGGACACTCTGCAAAAAGAACAAAACCAATAACACAAGAGTCAATTACTGAGCAAATGAAAAGATTAGCAAAAATGTTGAGTACATAAATCATATACCTTCGTGTTCATCCTGGAAGAGTGCATCAAAAGCTTACTTAAGGTTGGATAGTGATCATTTGAAGGATCCAATAAAATGAAAGAGGTTTCTGCAGCAAAAAGAGCAACAATGGAAGGGATTCTCTGCCATGCCTCATCTATACCATTTTGCACATATGTCAACAGAAGTCGAAGTTGCATTATGTCCTTCCTCTTTCGGCACTTCTGTTAAATATCCTTTGATTAATCGACAAACTCAACAAAATAATACAACGATGTAAAGTAAAATTATTCGTCATCGTAAGGTATAGGCATGCATTATAGCACCTACGAATTATATTCAAAATCCAAAGGGTGAAGTCCTTAAAACTACCTCTATGAACTGTCCACAAACGACAAGATAGCCTTTGAAAAAATCTGAAGTTTAAAGTACCTTTTGTTTGCAAAATTGTACACAGTTGGATATATGATAGTTTTTAAACAAAATAGCTATTTTGCCCCTGAACCTTTTGAAAAATAACAAGTTTGTCATGAGTAATTAAAACAATAACAATATTTTAAATTAAAATGATGATGAATAATTAAAATAAATATCTATTTTTCATTTCAGGGACAATTTATCATTGTGAATAAAGTAAAATAAAAATTATTTATTTAATTTAATTTACTTTTCATTTCAAGAGCAATTCATTTTGGAAAAAAAATTAAAATTTTCCATCCATTTTAACAGAATATTCTTGCATTTCCGTCCATTTTAACAGATTTTTCCGTAAGTGTATAGTGTTTCAAACAAAAAGGTAGTTTAAAGTTCATATTTTTTTCATAGGGTGGTTTTACATTTGTGGGCGATTCATTAAGGTAGACTTAAGGAATCCCCCCCAGAATATAAAATAATAACCAGGTGCATCAACTGGCTAGCTAATGAGCAACATCTATGAGTCCAACAAAGCCCTTGCCAGAAACGTAAACTTACATACAGAAATTTTCAATAAAGATACGAGATTCGTAATATGTGGAACATGTTTAGCTTCTCAATAGACAAAAAAATAGATAAAATTCCATCAAAATTTGAATAGACTAGGATACAGAAATTGCTATGATGAAAGGGAGCACTATATTACCTCCAAAGCATTCTTGAATCTCCCAAGACACTCATAACTTAATTTTCTTATCTCATCGTCGGGTGAAGATAAGCTAATGAATGCAACAGCAAGCAAACCAAGGCCAGCAAACTCAACTGGTTCGATATAACCAACTGAGAGACAATGAATCGAAAACCTCAATATAAAAACAGGGTCATATCTATGCATATTTCCAACATCATAACGATGCATCTGCAAAAAAACTCAATGAAATCAATGACATGAGGCCCAAAAACAACTTAATTACTACAGACTAGATGTGAAGACAAAAAAAATACCTCGAGAATATCGTTTTTGCTATCCAATTTAAGCTTGTTGGATGATGGTTGTACACCATTAGTGGCTCTATCATATGGAAAATATAGTACAGTTGATGCACATATCTTGGGATCCACGGGAAGGTTCTCTCTAAACTGACTTTTTCGGCGTTCTTCAATTGCTTCATTATCAATGCCAACATTAGAAGAAATGTCATGTTCCAGAGACCGAAGTTTTCTGATTTTTAAAGCAGCACTTCCCCACAGGTAATCCATTTCAGCAAGCTTTTTGGACTCTGGCCCATCAACAGACTCTATCTCATGCATCAAATTGTATATCTCCAAGTCAATTTCCCCTAGTGTTGCACCATATGAAGACAAAAGCAATGCATGCAGTTCTCCAGAATTGATGCCTATATCTTCTTCAGAATCAAAAACAGACCGCGCCTTGAATTGAAAGAATATCCTGAGCAACTTGATAACTTCCAACTGCTTCTTGTATGGCTCAGTTGTTTCCAGATTACCCTCACTATCTGTTGCATTTCCAGTACTACGAGGGATAATGAGTGACCTTAATATGCCGGACATAGGCCTCACAAATGCACCAATCTGAGAACAATTTGATGGTTTTGAGAGAGAAATAATGCTAGGGGCGAACTGAGAGTGGGCAAGTAGCAGCTGAAGATAAGGAATGCGTGAAAAGTTCCCATCAGATAGAGAAGTCAAAATCCTTTGAAGCATTTTCAAGGTCATAGGATCCTCAAACCGGTAGAGAAGAGACGATCTCAACAATTGTTCAAGAAATGGAATAGTTTGCAATTCAATGAGATCATCGCGCATCTCCATTACTATTTCAAGAATACTTCTCAAAATGTAGGTTTCCAAATATTTGTACAATGACAAAGCAATACCATTATCAGGGCTAGAAGGAAATTTCTTCACCATGTTTTGCCAAGTACTTACCAAAAGATTCAGAAAAGACATTCTTTCAATAGGCAGCTTCTTCAACTTGCCATCTGGTTCACTTGACAGAGACTGAATTTGATTATCTTCTGGAAATAACAACATTCGACAAAGCCATACCTTTGCAACAACCCTAATGGTTAGGTTAAATGAGTGACTAAGGGCATAAGAACCCACTTCACCTAGATCACAGTCTAGAAGCCCATCACGTGCAACAGAATGGCTGATAATGGAATTGAACAGATTTATTCGCTTCTTCATTTTCATCAAACCTCCACTGAAGTAGAAGTGATACTGCAACATATGAATCGATTTCCCAAGAAGACTATCATTAACAAGATTCAGAAATTCAGTACTAGATTGTGCCAATATTTCTCCATGCTCCTGAAATTTCTCTTCAGATACAAAGCTCTTCCATTTAGCAAAACCTTTCAAGAGAATGCCCGAATAAAAAGAAGGTATTTCTCTGAAATGTTCGTGAAGCTGTTTACCATATTTCATGAATACTGAGTTCATATATGACAGAGCCACAGGCAGAAGCATCATGAAGTCCTCATCTGAAGAAGCATTTCTCATATTACTTACAAGTAATTGCCCAGAGACAGATAAATGCAAGGAGCTCGTCTCATTGAGATGATACAGTAACTTGGCCTTAGTCATGCTGCGCTTGTTAATGCAATGAGAAACGATTGCTAAAGGAGTACTTGTTATAACCCTTAACATTGCCAAACTTAAGGGATGAAGATGTTGGTGCAGCAAAGATTTCTGTCTGTACACAGCATTAACAGCTTCTAGCAAGCATGCATATGCTGAATCTACTTCCAAAGAAGTAGCAAACTTAAAGATCTCTACATATATATCCTCGATAATGTTACTATCAAAAAAATTATCATTCATTCCCCAAAACATATCATAGGGTACTCTTTCTGTAACTTTCTGCTCCATATAACCAGATAGAACTCTGAAAGCACCAGCAGCAATAGAAAAGCCAACAGAAAGAGCTGAGATCTTGCATGACTCTGTACTTGCCAAGTCATTCTTGTTAACTTCGTGAATCATCCAATTCACTAATTTGAGAAGCTCAAATGGGGATATAAAATGAAGCAAATTGTGAATAGCATAAAATATTGGGAGAATAGCCATCAGATCTTTAACTTCGTTACACATGACAAATCTCTCCTTAAGTTTTGCAAAAATACTTTGTACAAGACCATTAAGAGGTTTCACTAATTGTGTGTTACCAACATCTTCAGCACTGGATCTATGATGTTGATAGCTCCAAGAAGAAAACAAGTAGCCAGAAGCCGTCTTCAACATGTCCAAGATATGATGATCTAGTTTATGAATTCTCTGCCCAGATAGACTAAGCAAAGTCTCCAAATTATCATCTAATGTTCCTTCTCCTAATTCTTGAATATAGTCCAAAGGGGACATCAACGACTCTATCACCACAGGATGACAAAAGATAGTTTCAGCCACTGCATGAACGTCTTGCACCGACATGAGGACCTCAGAATTCGATACACCATCAATGTTAGGTTTCGACCCCAATAGTTTAGCCAACATATGATCCACAAGAGCGAAGCAAATCGCAGAAAGTTGTTTGAATTCAAATGTAGATTCTTGTATACAGTATGATCGTATCTGATGGATCCAAAATAGCACAAGCCGTAGATAGGAGATAAGACAATCAGTTCTACATTCAGATAGTTTAGCCACAAGTAACTCCTGAATCTGCAAAGGATCCGATAAATAGGGACTGTCAATACCTATGATTGCAGGAAATAGCACATGGAAAGGTGTCTGCTTCAGGAAAAAGCTAAATGCCTCAACAGCTTCACTTGCCCCACAAGTATCATTTTTTTTGCCATCAGAACGAAACATAGATAAAGTCATTTCAAGAGCAGGGAAAAAATATTTGGGCCACAACTTAGCTACACCAGCAAGATGACTTTGCTCAAGAGAGAACATTGATGATAAGATTGAGATAGCAACTCCAAGAAGCTTCTGTGAAATCATCATAACTGATGGGAAATTTTTAACTATCTCTTCAGGTGTTGTACAAATGATTGAGGAAGAAAAGGCCTTAGTTATTCCAACCATTTCACAACCATCATTCTCCGTCAATCTTTCCACTTCAGTAAGCATATCAGCAAAAGAGCTATCAGCAGCCCCAGCTTTCACATCACTGAATGAAATACAAGTTTGCTGATGTGATATTCTCTGGGAAAAGAGCAATAAATTCTTCAAAGGCCTCCACTCACATAGAAAATCCTCAGAAGCAAGGACTTTCTCAGACATCAAAATCGATTCAATCAGAACAGACAATAACCCTGCATCCACCTGTAAAAATTAAAAGCTTTCAATACAGTGTTTAGGAACGGTAGCAACTCTATGCAATAACCCAAAATGCATACCTGTGTTTGTAAAATATATTTTAATGTATTGCATACATATGAAGATATCAACGTCTTCTGATGAACTGTAAAGACTCCAGATTCAGAACTGAGCAACTTTAGACAATTTTGCAGAACACGGATGATGAGAGGACTAAAATCAGGTGAGGCATCTGCCAATAAAGCAAAGAAAAATCCATTAGGCTACAAATAACAGTCATAATCAGTTAATACATGCTTAGCAGTGAACACTCTCGTTCAAAAACTACTGCTTGATAATAATGGGAAATAAAACAGAAGATTGTCAATGAGTTCAGAGACCATCAGATATTTGCTTAGGTTGAAAAAAATACAAGTAGATAAAAATGTTAATACCAGGCACCAATTTTCTGACATTTGAAAAATTAAGTACCCCACTTCCAAATTGAACAGCTCATATCTATCAAAAGACCATGATACTTAATATGTACAACATAATTACATGCAGTTTACAAAAGCAAGGCATGAAAATCAAATCAAACAATAATAAAAAAAATTGAACTATCAATTACCTTTCACCCCTTTCAAGCGGTATGAATAACATCTGACAAAATCCCAATGTTTGAATAAATTATTCCCGACAGCTGAAACCGCATCACATAAGAATGGGATGAGAACTGCAGTCAAGCTCTGCAACACTTCCACTGCTTGGTCATCAAGCAAAGATGTATCTATACCATAACCTGGTAAAAATATGAACCATGCACTGATCTCATGAAGGTTTCTGTCAAATGCACCTGTACTTAGCATAGATGCACATGCAAGATTATAAGCTTGATGCCGTATGTCATTGACTGGTGAAAGAATTAACAAGTTAATAAATGGCTGCAGATGCTTGTACATCAAAGGTGGGATTTTTATGGGAATCCCACTTCTAGGAGACCATCTAACGTACTCAGCTATCAAAGACAGCAGAGAGTATTGCAAAGTAATTGGCAGTGCTGAAGCTTTCCCAAGGAGATTTATAAAAAAATCAAAAGATCCCTCCAACACAGTAGGCATAGTCCTCTGCACAAAAAGAAACCAAATGCCTGTGACATTTTCAACTGAAACTAAATTTCGAGAAAATCATATATTCCATCGAGTTGGTACATTTATCATTTTTAGTTGGGTTAATTGCAGATAGCTATTGTGTATCATATGTCTTTTGCACATAACCCCAACTTTAACCTTTTACATCCAGCTACCTAAACTTCCAAAAAAAAAAATCAGATAGCTCTTTTTTGCCCAAAAATGACAAACATGCCCTTGACCATAATCTCAAAGAAGATTTCATAACTACTGAAAACATTTTGGTTAGATGTAGAAAACAGTTGAGTAGATGTAAAAAGACTCCTTAAATGATAAAACTATTAAATAAGACAAAAAAATGGTATATTTTTAGATTAAGGAGATGGATGTAAGAGGTTAAAGTTGGGCATAGTTATGTGCCAAAGGCGTATAATACACAATAGCTATTTGCAATTAACCCTTTTTTAGTTTTAAGAAGACAAAATAAACAAAGCTTATCCATAATGTATTGGAGGGCATTAGTTATTGAAGGGGTGTAACTTACAAGATATATTTGGAGAGCATCAAGCAACTTAGAGTGGAAGTATATCTCTGCGCCTTCTAGAGTAGAAAAGGACTCGGAAGATAGGTTTAAACCCCAAATCTCCGCAATTCCACTTGTAAGATCCTTCCCACTATCCAACTCCTCAGCTCTATGTATGTCAACAGCTTCATTGGTGTCTCCAGATAAATCCATGTCTTGGGTAGAACTTATTCCACATATAATTATATCAGTATCCTCATTAGTAACATCTGTTTTCAATTTCTTTACACCTCTGCTGCTATGTGAAGGAAAATGTTCTGACTCTGCTGTTCTTTTCATTGGCAACTTGGTTTGACTACTTAAAGAAGAAAGTAGAGTCAATAAGACTTGAGGATCAGAGAGGAAAGTTCGGACTTCATTCAGAACTTCTTGCTTAAGAGATGTCCAACTTTGCATTGTTTGATAATTGGAATATGAGTTATGGTCTAAAGCATTGACAAAAGCATCCAGCAACTTTAGTGCCTCCAAAAGAAGCCGTAAAGTCCCGTTCTTTACAAGCAAATCAGAGTGAAGCAACCCCTTATTGCTCACAGATCGACCAAAGGGACAAGGGCATATACACTTCATAATATTCTGCACTTCCACAGAATCAAATGAAGGAGGATAAGGATTATGAGAAGTAAGGAAACCAAATGACATGCCCGTGCCCACTGTGGAAACAAAACTTGCAGCCAGAGAAACAGTAGCAAACCTGCAAGTACTTCAGTCACTATGCAAGTATACAAGAATAAAAGAACGGGTTAATTGCATTTGCATATAGCTATTGCGTACTATACCGTCTATACGCCTTTTGCACATAACAATCCCCAACTTCAAAAGGTTATTTACAGCTACCAAAACTTCCAAAAAATTGCATATAGCTCTTTTTCGCCAAAAAATGATGAAAATGCCATAGACCCTAAATCTCAAAAAAACGACTTCATAACTACCAAAAACATTATGGTTAGATGTAGAAACTGTTGAGTATTAAAAAAAAACCTCCTTGAATGATAAAAGTAGTAATAAGGCGATAAATGGTATTTATTTTTTTAGATTAGGATCAAGGGCATTTTTGTCATTTTTGGCAAAAAAAAAAAAAAAGAGCTATATATGCAATTTTTTGAAAGTTTAGGTAGCTGTAAATTACCTTTTAAAGCTGGGGATAGTTTTGTGCAAAAGACGTACAGTACGCAATAGTTATCTGCAATTAACCCTCAAAGAAATAATAAATAAAAACGAAAGCTCATTGTAAATGTGGTGTTAGACAGAAATCTGACCAAGAAGGTGATGAATGGTCTTCAAGATTGTATGGGAACTCTTCCATGTAAGCTGAACCAAAAGCAGGCCTACCCTTAACTAGAGTCAAAAGAAGATCTCTATGGTAACTAATATCTGTTGCTTTCAGTTTCTTCATGAGGTCCAAAAGTCTCTTCAGATTACCCCTTAAGTGTCTCTTCGAATCCGGCATCAACCCATTGGAAGGATCAGTACAAACCATCAGTAGAACAGCATACGCCAGTTCAGCAGTGGGCCCACCATTTTCCCTCCCAGATATGCTGACTAATTGTTCCAAAGTAACACTACCAAAGAGAACACTCCGAAGACCAGGAGGAACCAATGACTCCTCAACCAAAACCCTATCTTTTAATGTTGACAAAACATAAATAACAGTCTCATCATCATCATTCCCAATCCCCCGAAAAACACCGGAATACATTTCTTTTTGCTGTAGGACCCACCTCAACAACCCCGGTTTCCCAACCTCCAAAAATGACATTGCAAAACCCACAAATGACTTCCTTGTCGAGTCCTTCAACTTCTTCTCAGTCTTCTTCCGTTTGTACTCAGCAAGCTTGAAAAACGCCGGCAGCTTGAAATCAAAGTTCTTAGCAACCTCAGCAGCCAAACCAGAACCGCGCCTAACAATTGAAGCCAATAGCATAAGCGCTGCTTTTTGTCTCTTTGGCTCTTTACTAACCAGTTCCTTATTAACATCTCCCAATTTTTCTTCAATAAGCACCCGAGCAAACTTGTCAAGAACCCTACTAATAGCGACTCTCTCTGTATCATCTTGTAAGTATTTTCCATCTGGGTGACTCAGAATGGCAGATATTAATGATAACACGTAATATAACCCAGGCTTCCCATGACGAACCTTCCATGCCTCAAGAAGCTCAGAGCAGTTAGCTGATGTCTGTACATACAGTTGGAGCAATTCTCCCCCATTATCTCCTTTCAGTATCTTGATAAACTCCTTGGTAGCATAGGAGCACAACTTAATTTCGACTGAAATAACATTGTGCAGGAGCTCTCTGAGTTTGGCTTCATGGCTTGATGTTGGAACCACAGTTCTTGGAATAATTTCTCTCTCGGCCTCACTCTCATCACTATCAACCATAACTGATGCAAATAAATAAAATAAAAACAAAGAAATTCAAAGGGTTGATTTTATGATTTAAGAAACCAAAAAATTTGAACTTCCAAAGAACCTACTTCATTCTAACATCACTATTACCCATATATGATGCAAATTACACCATAAACATCACAAAAATAAGCTTCGAGCCTCTCAATAGCGGGCATTACTCTTAAAACAACTTCAAAAAAAAACATCTTCTCATTGAAAAAACAAAAAACACAGCAAATTTCATTGCTTTGATTTTACATTAATTTTATACCAGAAGGAAGAAGCTACGAAGCAGCTGTACGAACCTGAGGTGGGCTGAGCGCTGAGTCGGAGAAGGGTGCTCAGCCAGCAACGGTTGTGGTTGAGAACAGAGAGAAAGGGTGGGGACTAGGGTTTATGTGTGGGTTTGGTTTTGGGTTTATGCGAGTTAATTTTGGAGCTAAATTGGTCCTTCATTTTAAAATTTCATTTTATTGCTAAAATATGTCCTAAGAAACACGTTGGAATATTTTATATATATTTTTAAAATGAAGGCAGAACAAGAGGGCATTTGGTCTAGTGGTATGATTCTCGCTTTGGGTGCGAGAGGTCCCGAGTTCGATTCTCGGAATGCCCCCTTTTGTTTGAGTCTTTCCAACTTTTTCACTCATTTCTTTTTTCAATACACTTGAAACAAACTGCCATAGCTTTTCCGATCAGGTATCAACTTAAATAAAACCATCACAATATAGTTATAAGACCATGTAACAGAGTAGATAGCATCGAGAAAAGTCTCCAAACATGACTTGTTAGAATTTGAACATTGGTGTTTATTGTCTTAACATATCAGATCAACTCTACTAAACATGTTGTAAAGTATGAGTATCGAAGCATTTTTGTTTTAAAACCTTACTCATATAGGTGCAAGAGAGCACCAAGCATTTTTCTATTTTTAAATAACTTTTTAAGATCGATGTATCAATCATGAGCTCCTTTATAAATTTTTGTGAAAGTAATAAGTAAAGAGTGAAGTGCCACTGCTGGGACTTCAACTCAGGTCCCAAGACCTTGGGACCTAATTAGTTCAAGTCCTTAACCTGTAAACTCCAACAAACCAATGCTCAAATACGACAACACATTACTTCACAAAATAGAGAGCTTCTGAAAAACCTGCCAAGATAACAGATACACAAGACCACAAATCACCAGCAAAATGTTCATTCTTCTTCCACAGATAAAACTATGATTCTGTTCCAGATTGTTTCTGGTACATGAGTATTTATGAAATAGTAGTAGAATGTCCCAAAAAGCAATGCAATTTGACGATAATATTGAACACATTATCGATAAAACTCCACAAAGTCGAAGTCAACAGTGATACCGCAAAAGATTCAGACACGAGCACCAGGATAAATAAAAATATCCCCATATTACATGGGGGAAAATCTAATATCTATAATTATTTAGAGACCATCCTAAATCCAAGATGTATTACTAGAGTTATAACCGTCAAGAAGCTCACTAGCATTCCACCCAGAAGAGCCTTATCAACAACACTCAATTTACTGGTGCTTCCTCGGCCCAATTCTTGCTTTGTCTGAGATCCTTGGTCAACTCCGCCTTCTACTCTTGTACCCTTTCGCTTCCTTAGCAACCATCCCATCAAATTAAGGTTGTTATGCTCTTCTGTCATGTACTTCCTTGGAATATCACTCTTGTCCTGAGTACTCTGGCCACAGCAGCTTCCTGGTTCACAGGCACAAGGTTCTGGCTCTTCTGAACAAGCACAGGACTCATGTGGGTTGGATGGAGAAAAGCATTTGTCTTGACTAGACATCTTTTTGTCAGAAGGTATTTTATTGTTTATTGAGCTGAGAGTCTCGATCACTTCTCCAAAGACTGACCATCTTCCTACTGATGTTATCTTCACTATTGCCGAAGAACCCAACATAGTTTCTGGACCAATCACGAGAACTTGAATGTACCCTTTTGTGTGTCCAACCTTGAACAAGAAGGAAAGTCAGGTTAAAGAGACATAAATCGGACAGTGTGATGGAAGTTAAGACATTATATTGCCTGTATGACATGGCCGGTTAGGAGGTTTGTTCCTACAGTTTCAAAAAAAAATTACATATAGCTCTTTCTCGTCAAAATATGACGAAAAATGCCCTTGACCCTAATCTAAAAAATGACTGCATAGCTACAACAAACATTTTGACTAATGTAAAAAAGCTACTTAAAATATAAAACTATTAAACAGATTTTTAAAAATGTATTCTTTTGAGATTAGGGTCGAGGGTGTTTTCGGCATATTTTGGTGAAAAGGATCCATGTGTAATTTTTTGAAACTTTAGGTACCTAGATGTTCAGGTTTAAAGTTCGGGATAGTTATGTGCAAACGATGCATAGTATGCAATAACTACATGCAATTAACCCAAAAAAGTATTTACACTGTGGTGATCAAAATGCGTTTTGTGTTTTTTTACGAAGACTGTATTTATTTTTGTTACCTTTTGAAACAAAATTTTAAAGAAGAAAACCCATCTACAGATGCTAAAAACAGATATTAATCTTGAAATTTCAGCCAAAACAGCTTTATGTTCTTATTGCTACTGAATGTATATGTAAATTATCAGGTTAAATGGAGACACCATAGCTCTGCACATAATAAACTTATGTAATGATAACCGAAGCTGACATCAAGTTCTGCATGCTAAAACCTCTGGAGAAAATGTTATAAGCCAGAAGACCACCACAAAATCTGGCATGGATTAATATAAGGGCTCCAAATAGTTTTATTTTATGTTCTCACTTTTATGTATATAATTAAGAAAATTTTGTAAATTCTTACCAAGTGAATTCCATCAGTTGCAATCTCAGTAATCCATATTCTTTCCACTTTGCCCTCCATCCCATTGTAGGGTGTGAAAGATTCAAAAACAGCCGTCAACTCACGACTTCGTTTCTTCACAATAGTACTGGGAACCTTTTTCATCCTCGCAGCAGGAGTCCCTACACTCAGAGAAAATCTGACTCAGAAAAATAAGTATAAAACATGAGTAGTTGCACGTTGCACATTGCACATCCAATGACATTCCACAAATTAATATTTCTCATTTTAACACTAAATTCAAAGCAAAATGGTAACTGATATGAGATATGTTGAGATGTCAGAGGCAAACACCGGTTACCAACAATAAATTTACAGTGTAAACTAACATCACATGATGTTAACTTTACTTAATTATACATCGATGCTATCTATACATGTATTTTCGTTTTAGGATGCGATCGCCACATTTCAATGGCTTATGCAGCTTACTGTACTTGACTTAGTAATTATATTCTTCTTTCCTTACTTTGATGTTCTCAAATTCACATTTCATTTTCTTTATATTGCTCTTCTCTCTATATAAATCTTGGGGAATGTCTCACTTTCAATACTGAAAATGTTGTCATAAATGGGCAGAATCAGCATGCATATACATGGTTGTCCCACAGGAGCAATATATTGGATCCACTCCAACCAGTAACAAAGAAAATGACAAAATCAAGAGAACTATTTAAAAGTGTTAAATGTATCCACATGCCTGGCCGAGGATAAAACTGTGAAATGTGAACTTGGGGGAATTTATACTCTTTGATCAGATTCACAGTTTGAGCAAAATCTTCATCTGTTTCACCTGAGAAGCACAAGAAAACGAAAATTATCCTCTCTAGCAACCTCTTAATAATATAAAGAAGGTTTTTTTTTTTTTCTTTCTTTCTGGTTCAGATGTTGCTATAGAAAACATATTCACAAGCTCCAATACATCAAGAATGTGATACTTACATCGAACAGGTGAGACCATAATCTTAAGAGACCTAGCATACATCAAAGTTTAAAAAGGCGTTTTAAGCCTCGAGGCGGTCCGAGGCGTAAGCCTCGACATTACCTAGTAATATTCATGATATGTCAACATTTACACATTTTGTCAAGTAACTTGATCCATAACATTCATCAAAGATTCAAACATACAACTATACAACAAGGGCGGCGAGGACACAGGAGGGCTGCT
>JAYMSW010000621.1:0-20953 GCA_036897725.1 Erodium texanum | reverse complement strand
TTCCATGCCATCAGACAATTTTTTTCAACCCTAATGCATGCAATCAAGGCTCCAAATCATGCCTGCGAAACCACGATCATTGCCTATTCGCATCAATCGCTTTATGTCCTGCTGGTTGGGCGTCCTCAGATACTGTGCACCGAACTCATGAATAACCGCTTAGCAAAACCGGTTGAGAGACTCCAAGATGGTGGTCACACCAATTCTAAGGGTTTCAGATTTTTTTCAAAAAAATTACATGAACTAGTCGTTGCATCTACAATGGCTCTTTCATTTCAAATCTTCCGTCATGATGCGCGTCCTGGTTGGTCAAGTTGAATGAATCAACTTAATTTTTGGTCGACTCATGGTTCGATCCAAACACAAACACGTCGGAATCGACTCACCGAAAACGCTTCTAGAGTAGCGGTCGATTCGTTCATCAACGTAAGTCGAGGCGGATTCGACTGGGGGAATCCATCACTGTGGATGCTCTAAGGTGTTGTTTTAGGAAATTGTTGGCCTTATTCACATAATCTCTTTAAATTATTAATTATTAATTTATCGGTTAATTAATATCACTATAAATTAATAAAATATATCACGGTCCCGACATTATTAATTTATAGAGGTTTTACTGTATATTTTGTGAATCTTCCTTCCTTCATGTGCTAGCAAGTTTTAGTTTTTGTGTGGAGCATTTGTATCGAGAGTTCTATATCATTTACAACTGTTTATGCATATTCATTTATGGATGATAATTTTTCAAAGCATAACACTCTCACCGGCCTACTATATCCTCGTTGACAAACATCTATTAGTCAACGATTTAAAAAGTAGGAAACATTCCGTTCTGAAGGAAATATTTTAACGGTTCAAGTTTCACCTCCATTCTAAAAGTCGTTGGTTCGAAACTTATTGAGATTGAATGGTATGAAGTTATAGATAGATTATGTATAAGAAGAAAAACGTCAAATTTAGAACTAAAACTCATGGGTAAAGAAGTAAAAAATTTGTATGATAAGAGTGTGCCGGTTTATTTCAATCCATATGTCTATATAAAGATCGTGAAGAGATGAAAAAAAACATATAATTTTTGGATGATATTCTTAAAATCTGTATTTTTGAAAAGTTACGGTGTTTTTAGATCCTCAGCAAAAATCAACGGTGAACATATTTTCTGTTTGCAAACTGACTAACACCATTAGTCTTTATGAAATGACCATTCTACTCCCCCCAGATTTAAGGGTAGGGTTTCAGGGTTTGTTTCGGGGAAGATGGTAATTGTAGGGTTCACATTTGGGGAGATGGCAGTGTAGGGTTCGTTATTTAGGGTTTGAATAGTTTAATGTTTACTTTCGGAGAGGGATATTTTAGGGATTTCAAAAAAAAAATTGTCTGAAAACTGTCAAATTTAACGGATTGCAAACGGAAAAAATTCTTCACCGATACATTTTGCTGACTACCTAAAATGACCGATACTTTTTTAACATACATGTTTCGACACCGTTAAAAAATGAACTTAACCCTTAAAAAAATGTTCATGCAATATGGTATGAATGATATATATAGTTATCAAAACAATTGGCAAAGGAAAAGAAGATTGGAAGTTATTAGGGTAACTCCAACCTTGCATTAAATTACTAAAATATTTATCGTATATGATAAAATTCATTTCTATTCTCTTTAAATTTTTCAAAAATTTAATAGTATTTTATGAAATTAGATTGAACTATCGTTTTGATGTAAAATCTACACCAAAAAAGCACAGATTTCACGTCAAAATTGCTTATTATGTTGAAGTTTCCCTTACATATATACATATATATGTATTTCATTACCTGGGAAAAGATTTCAAAAGATACATATGGACCACATAAATAGTGATTGGCCAGCACAAACCTCATCAGCTTTTGCAGGCAAAACCAGCAAAAGACCAATATTGAAGAGTGTTGTTTTTGGTGTTACTATGATGTGTTTGGTTCTTTTCATTCAAATGGCGATGATTATGTATTTTAAGGCTCACCAATGTTGTCTGATTCATGCATAGAGGCTAATAAGTTGGTTAATGAAAAGTTGTTTTAATCCTAATTTTAGAATGTTTTGAATAAGTTGTTCTAATCCTGATTTTAGAATGTTTTAAATAAGTTGGTTAAAGAAAAGTTGTTCTAATCTTGATTTTAGAATGTTTTACTTTCTAACACTTGGTGCTAAAACAGATATAATTAGTTCAAAAACTTAAGTTTAGGGGGGTCCATTTGTATATGAAACAGAAGCTTTAATTTATATATTGGATGGTATGTGTGACCTTCACTTCACCTGATTCATACCCGGGATTCACAGACACGGACTCAAACCAACCGGCCGATGTTACGTAAATTTTATTCCAATCGTTAGATGGGCTTTCGCAATTAAAATATCAATCTTGTTCGTGATCAGGTGCACATATTTTCCTCAAATCCAAACGTTTTTATACTCCAGATTTTCTGTAGTCAGCTTGAATGGACATACCTCATGTATCGTTTAACAACCAGACAATGTAACAAACGCATACATGAGATATCTCAAGACAGGTAAAAAATGACAACCGAAAAATACCAACAAATAATTATTACCCCTATCAAGATTCAAATCTTAATACCAACAAATTGTTACCCCTATCAAGATTCGAGTCCCCAATGGTTAACGGTTAAGAGAAAAATAACTCTTCTAACCATTAAGCTTACCCTAATTTAATTGTCATTTTATAATGTCACAAATGTTTGAACCCTAGATTTAATTAATTACACCTAATATTCAAAATCATGAAATTCAAATCCAACATTCATTAATCCCAAACACATTAACGTTTTTCTTTCAAGCTGTAAAGAGAACAGTGTACGGATACTGCATTTTCGTGTGATGTTGCTTCTAAAACTCATGAGTATGTATATAGAATATATATATATATATATATATAATGTGGGTTTCTGGGTCCATCTTAAGTGCTCATAACCCCAATTTTATGGTCCACATTTTGTTAGTGGTTCTTTCGAATTTGAACTTATCCAATATCCTCTCCATATAAAGTCTTATGCAAAATGATCATATTGTGTCACCATCTATAGTTATGTTAATTCTTGTGCTTTGTACAATCGAACATGTCATGTAAACTCATCAAATCGAATACATTGGATTGAACATTTAAACGTTATATCATAAACATGTGAGTCTTGAGAGAAGCTATCTTCGAGTGGGTTAGGGTTATTATATTGTTGATGTGATTGTGTATAAATGTCGGGTTTCTGATAAAAAAAATATCAGTTGAATATGACATGTATACGTTATCACGTCCGTCCATAAAGATATCAAGTGTAGTCGAAATTGATTCCAATGATAAATCGATATGCTTGGTGTGGCTAGGGGTTTTTAGGTCCGAACAGTGACTTGTTTTAGTGTGTTCCTCTAAAATGATAATTCAAGATCACTAAACACAAAAAGAACCTTTTCATTTACTAAGGAATAAAAACAATTATATATCATTACAAGAGTTTACACAATGTATACATATATATGATACATACAACCAGCTGTGCACTCTAGTTTAGTTTCATCAACTTGCTTGTAATACTAAGTTTTTTAAGGAAATTGCATGGACAATATATATATATTTATTTATTTATGTACCATAGAGCTTCCTCTTCTCCTATATAGTCGCACGCGCAAAAAGTTTGTACATCTTGTCCATCGATTGACATTACATGTGTGCTTATATATATGTGCATGTTTGTGGGTGGGATTCACGTATACATCGATAATGCTTTTGAGTGTATATATATGTCGTTTATATATACAGGTGATTCGGCAATGATTGTATGTATTATATATAAGAGCAAGGTTAATGATGTATCTGTACCTACGATATCACGTTGGATTCGGTGGGACCAATGCGAGCTCTCGACGTCGACACCAAAAAAATACAAGACTAACGGCTTGGCTCTTTAATACTGGCTGAATTTCTTTAATATTAATTTTAGAGAGCTCGTAAAGACGAAGGAGAGAGAGAAAAAAAAAAGGGAAAAAATTTCTTGGAATCTACACTCGGTATCGCATTCCCGCTTGAGGGCGATGTCGGTCAAATACTGGTGCCAGCATTTTTACACGCGATGTAAATACCGATGTCGAAACCCTAACACCGCTCGACACCAGCATGTTGGCCCTGCCCTAACTCAACTCACGATTTCCATACATTTGAGTAAAATTAAAATGAAAGGTGACACTCGAATCCATTGAAAAATAAATAAGATAATAATGACGAGATTGTGAATTTTATTATTTGTGTTATTTGTATATGTTTGTTTTGAGTTATCTTATGAGTTTATTTAGTATATCATCTAATTTAACCTAGTTGTTAAGCGGTACGTAAATTATATAATACGAACTAAAAAAATTGTTATTCTTATTAAAATTAACGTCTATTACTTACTACAAAGTTTTTTATATTATCTACGATTAACGATTCAATATATATATAACATCATAATGAAAAATATATTGATATCAAACTAATTCTACGACTAATATAGAAATCATGCTAAATTGTTGAAGAGACAAATATTGCAATCATTCATCAACAATATCGTCCTCCAACAAGCCATATATATATTGTTGTCTTCACGTACAAACAAAAGTAGTACCAAAAGCACTAACGAGATCTTAAGGTTGATATGCACGTCTCTTTTAAAATTCTCAAATAATTACATCATTGTAAAATTGGTAATTGTGTACGTATATATAAATAGTCCATGATCTTTCGATTCCACCATTGATTTTGATTCTCCAGTTAATTATAGCTAACGTACGTGTATATATAGGTCTTACTAGGTAACCAATATAACTTCTATTTAGGTCACTATTATCAACTGTTTATTCAAAACGTGTTCTTTTTCCTCTTCTTATTCCAACATACACAAAGCATCTAAAAGTATGCAAGCACATTATTTTTATATTAGTTAATTAATCATAAATTATAAATAATATTCTTTTGTAATTAAGTTATAACACTTTAATTGTGGTTGTTTTGAGTTGTAGTATGCGCTTTTAGTGTGTTATTTAGTTAAGTATGGTTATTAAGTGGTAGGTAAATTATGATAATTTTATTTAATACTGACTAAAAAAATTGTTTATATTGTATTGTATAATAAGTAATTCAATATGTATATCTCATGATCGTTATATAATATATGATATTTACATTAAAATAAAAATCATAACACTTTGTAGTGAGAATGTATAGGATAAATGATGAAGACTCAACTACTCATCTGAATAATATATAGTTATTTTGTAGGACAAAGGGTATAATATTCTCAAATTTATTACTTCAGCTAATATATATATACTATTGACATTTCACGACTAATTAAAATAAAAACAAAATTCTTATATTTAAACAATGCTTATTGATGATATATTACTTGCTCATGTTTCTCATATATCTATCAAATAAACAAGTAAATATTTACTCTCTTAATGAAAAAAAAAAGGAGAAAGAAGAGAATTTTCATAGAAAATTACTTGAAACCAAAACCATTATTTAAACCATTAGTATCAGTTTTACATGCACTTGGGTCGATCGAGTTGATCAAAACATGCACTATCTTATATGATATATATATTGTTTGAATCTTAATTAGTCATTTGTTGATCGGGACGTTGAAGGAAGAATCTTTAAAATCGTGAATGTCCATAAAAAAAAAGAGTTGAATTATTTCTTTAAATGGGTAATTGTGCCCTAGAAGCTGCTTCACACTTCTTTCCCCTTTTGACATGTGTGGACAATTTTGTGGTGAGTATTGAAGTTGACATTGATAACACTTAGACCATTCTCACCATTTCTGAAGCATTTTGTCGTTGATACAAAGCTCCAAGTCAAGACATCACTTACAACCAATGTTGCCCATTTAGGACACAATACATATTAGCACAAGTTTTAAGAACCCTAAATTGCTTTTGAAAATTTTCATTTCAAATCTTTGGAAATGACCCTTTGTGGAGGGTGAAGAGACTCTTCCCCAATTTGCTTGCCAACCCTATTTTTAACTCTTAATTATGATAAAGATTTCTCGTACTTTAGATTGTTTTAGAATTACGTACGGAGATTATAAGATTTGATTCCTAACATATCCTTAAAATGACGAGGTTAATTAGATTTTATAGATCGAATTGATGAATTAGTTCAAGAGTTTGGAGGTTGTCGTATCATAAAATCACTTCATAATGAAAAATCTCTTGTTCGATCCTAAAACATTTGGTTAACTAAAGTCAGAACTAAAAATATATGGAACATTGCGTGAAATGCCCTCAGAAAAAACAATTCTTGTGTATCTAAATTACCGAATGACTTTCTGATAATAAAGAGGAAAATAAGACTTAATCTCATGTTTAATCAGTTATTATATCACATTAATATGCATACTAACAAGCTCATTTCTTTAATTACTAGTTTAACACGAATATTGAATATATCGTGTTCATGTCTGAATCACATATCGCATAATCAACCGACAATACAGCCCGATGATGTACCATCAACACAAATTGCAAACTCTTAACTACAATCAAACCATTTTCTGAATAGCTCAGAGCTCTAGTAATAGTTACAGGTTTGCAATATATGCGACTTAGTTTCATTCAGAAACATGGAGAAAAGAACTACAATTGACCACAAAGAAGTCCCATAATATCCAAAAGTATCATGATAAAGAAAACTTGCAAACTCGCCTATCTAAGTGGATTATGCCTTGGCTTTTCCGGCCTGAAGAGATTGGATCTTCTGTTGTAACTTGAAGATCTGCAAGATGACAAAACGAGTAGAAACAATATCAACAAGTCAGTATAAGATATGATCTACTCCACATAATTACAAACCAAGTTCTAGAGAGATGTAGAAAAGAAAACTATAATGTGAATCTATTGATTATAATTTCTAGCAAATATGGAAGCCTACAAGTTATTTAACTCTTCTGTGCTATTATTTTTTATAAACTTCTGCCATGCGCATCACAAATACTTTTGCTGCAATCGGATTTCAATCAAAATCATGGTGAAAAAAAAGGAGATGGGCAATAATAATGCTGTGAATGCTCAAAGTTTATCAAACATGCAAGAGGAGTTCAGATCCATCGACTTGGAAGCATTTCAAAACCGTCCAAAAAAAAAATGCCTCGTGCAAGTTTCAATAAAATCGGAATTATATGTATCATGTATATGTAGGGAGGTAGAAATGGAGTCTTATTTAACATGGATGGTGCCATTAGAATTGGTTCAACATGTTAATTCTTGGTTTGGTGTAGGGCCTGCTGTGTTGTATGGCATGCAGAGTGGGAGTGTTAAAGTATCTCATATGAACAGATGTGAAGCTAATGATCACTTGATAGACTAGCTGGGCTCTCAACCTAGACTTCATTATATGGGCCTAAGATTTCTATGAAACTGTAGAGCTCAAAATACGCATACACAGCAGAGTCCGAATCAAAATATATAATCATGATACTGCAGTTAAATTTGATACTGGAAAAGTAGCAAGTAAGTACTAACCGCTTCTTTCTTGCTATTTTGCTTCTCCTCCAAATCCTGAAGAGTTGCATCAAGTCGCTTTCTGAACACACAGTTGAAGTCAAACAGAGATTAAGACAGAAAAACACATGACGGAGAGCTAAACATGCATGGTTCTGATGAAAAGCAATACAAAACAAGTTTCAAGATAGCACCAAAACACTACATCATAGTAAAGGAGGTGTGAATATACATCAAAAAACATGCAGCAGATCTGAAACCAGCAAAAACTCCCACGGAGTTGCATCAGAAATTGGAAATCAATATTAACATACTAAATATTGACAAACTGAATAATCTAGTGATGAAGATGTAACATAGGTACAGAAAGGACCAAATTGGGGGAAAGCTATTATAGAATGAATCTCAATAGGATACAATGCTTTGCATTCTTCTTTTTAAGCTATTGCCTTCCTATTGATCCAGTAGAGGGCAAGAATCAAACTTAGGTGTGTATGTTAGTAAGTGGATCTGCAAATATGCCATCACCATCCAATTTTACATAACTAAAGTATCCCTCAAACAACATTCGAGAAGCCAACACGAACATGATTATTCAGAGTAATGTTGGGTGTGAAGATTATGAACTAACATAGAAAGCAATTCCTAGGCTATGACCCGAAGTATCTAGTTCTCTTGACAAAGTAACCATCATAAACTAGATATCTAAATTCATAATTTAATAAGCTCCAGTATTCAACATTGCAAAAATTCCAAAAGTAAATACGAATTTAGTAAAGTAACAGAAGCATACAATTCAGCCGTCATGTATTCAATTCTCTTGCGCACGTTAGCATTTGCCTCTGCCAAATCTTGCTTCACAAGTACTGGACCAATCTGTTTGTACACATTTGCATCTTCCCTGAGCAAATCCAGCTCCTTCAAGCACAAACAAACCACTTCCCATTAACTCACAAATCAAATTAGCATCAAGAACAACGAAACACATAATGGTAGAGCTAGAAAACTATATAAAACCACAATTTTTCATATCAAATATTATATTTTTACATCTGATACCACTCAATAAAAAGATAAACTAAATAGCCCTTTTCTCCCCTCTTTCTCTGCAACCAAACAGAAAATCAGTCCTCGCAAATTGATAAAACTAGAAATTAAATTAGACGAGTGAGACCTTGAGGACGAGCTCGTTCTCGCCAAGCTGAATAGTGTACTTCTTCCTCACTTGATGATTCTTGGCGATATCTAATCCGAGCATCAACATCTCCATGTGAGAACGTGTAGGCTTTATACAGTGAATACGATACGGAAAAAGAAGCTATTGTTTGTACCTTTCTGGAGCTTGCTGAGATCGTTGGCTTTGTTCTCGAGCTCGCGCTGGAGCTCGCGAGAAGCTGCTGATGAAGCCATCAATGTCGCCGCTGCTTCTTCTTCCTCCTCTGGACCAGACTGGTTCGAGCCTCTCTAGGTTCTCTTCCCAGTCCCAATGTGTTCAGATGCTGCACAGGCTTGGCTGTTTCGTTTCTAGCTAAAGTGGGCCTATTGCACTTATTGACGGTCTTCTCACTTAGGCCTTAGCCCAAATTAATGTACTCCTGATTGGGCTTGGAAAAGTTGCTTGTTTTCGTATGTCTCCCTGCCCAATAGTTCAAATGGATAATGACAAAAAAAAAAAAAAAAAAAAAAGTCTTTATTTTTCTTGTTTTAATGATTCCATGTTTTTATATTTCAGATATTATAGATCAAGTGTTTAAGAAACAATTCGGGAAACTGATAACCAAAAGTGAGGAAAACGTAACAAGCACGGTTGCACGAGCAAATTTTTATCTTTACATGGCAAATTTAATTTTATCGGGTTAAGAATATGATTGATTCTGAGTGATATTATCAACAATCGGATGATTGGATATCAAATTATTATAAATATTGGAAAGGATTTGTACTAAAAATGAGTGTTTAAAAATATATAAAAAAAAATGGTCAAAGAAGTAGCAGAATTTCAAATAATCGTAATTTTTTCATACGAACTTTGATTTAGGCCCGCAAGATATCAAATCGAAAATAACAAAGATTTCTATGATATTATGAAACTTTCTGGAACAAAGATATGACGTGACATACTATATTCCGCTTTAAATCTAACCCTCCATCTAAGGTAATGTGTCGAATTTTTAATTAAAGGACTCAATGTGTACATTTAAAACATAAAGGTATCTATCTGTTTCAACACAAATCATAAAGGTAGCCTTTTGTTATTGTCTCTTCGTTCAACTTCAAAGGCTTACGAGAACTTTCTCCGTACTTCAAGAGTTAAACGAGGAGAAAGTACGAAAATGCCCTCGAAACTTCGAGTACAAAAGGCCCTGACGAAGAAGCAATCAGCAGGAGAAGAAAAAGACAGAGGTGAGAGAGAGGAAGCACCCACCACTTTCGTCCGTTTCGGCACCGACGCCTCTCGTCTCTTCTTCCTCCTCCGCTCCGCCATGGACCACGGCGACGCACCCATCCCCTCCGCCGCCGTCATCGAGACCGAACCGTCTTCTCCACCGAAGGATTCAAGCTCCTCGCCCGTCGGATCCCCTGAAAATGCTGATCTCGAGGAGGTCCCCGCGCCGCCGTCGGACGACGATCTCAACGGCGCTGATCACGAGCTTGAGGTCGCTGCTTCTGCTGACGATCTCAAGAAAAAGATCATTAAGCAGGTAATCTCCTGATTTTGATTGATTTTTCTCGTTTGAAAATTTTAAACCTAGAAGCTCGAATTTGAACTCTTGATGATTCCTTGGATGTAGATGTTTTTGTTGCTTGTATTTTTATCTATTGGTCTAGGTAAATGCTTAATTTGTAAATTGTATTGTAATTTATCAAATGGTCACGCCCAATATAGCAGTTTTTTGTTTGATTGTTTCGCAGGTGCAATATTATTTCAGTGATGAGAACTTGCCTACAGACAAGTATATGCTGAGTTTGATTAAGAAGAACAAGGGAGGATTTGGTAAGTTTTCTTTGAAGCATCATCATTTGGGTTATGGAAGTCTTATTTTCAATGATGTTTTGGTAGAGTGTATTCATTCACAGTAATATAGAAGAATTCCTGGGAGGTATTTCTACTGATTTGTTTTGGATGATACGTGGAACATGAATGAGATATAGCATGGTTTCCGTTTCATTTGTCACAATGATGAAATGCAGAAAGTATTTTAAAAGAATCATTAATTTGTCGTTCATTTTACTTTAATTTATTAGCTGGCAAGTTTGTAACTTATTTCTGTAGGAAGAATGTTACTGGTAATACCTTAATAGAAAATGTGAGTCCTACATTTGCTATATAACCGTCTTCATTATATGGGTCCTGGTGATACCCTACTAGAAAATAGGCAAAGGAAGAAGATTTCAATTGCCTTTCCTTATTGTTTAGTTCGTGCCATTGTAAAATAGAAATTGCAACTTATGGTAGATAATTCACCACATTAGTGCATAGCCTGCTCCTGTTTTGTGCTTATGTATTTGGGTCCGAGCCTAACTAAATTGTATGCTACACTCTGTTGTATATGCACATATTCTCTCAACTTTTCTTATGTAGCATGATGACCATATACTTGTGGAAGTTGATTTTGTAGTGAGCATCTATTACTAATTGAAATGAATTAGTTTCAGTTATCACCTTCTTCCTTCTAATGTAGGCCATACTATATCTTCCCCTTTACTTGTTGAGAAAAATTTTTAGTGGCATTTTGGTTTGATAAATGCAAGTCCTATATAGGGTTTGTTATGAGTTCATATGAGTCTTAGTCACACATTGGGTAAATATAAGTTCGAAGTGTTTATATACATCTTGCTATTGGAACCATGATATGATAGGATAGTCTTTGGGTCAATGACAATGTGGTGTTCACTATGTATATAACGTCTTTGCTTGTTGCTCCACTTTGGTGGGCCTGTTCTTAGTAGACATCGTTGTGGTTCATATCTATTTTACTTCTTGCAGTTCCCATTGGGATTATAGCTTCTTTCAGAAAGATGAAGAAACTCACACAAGACCATTCAATTATAGTGGCTGCATTGAAGGAATCTTCCTTGCTGGTAAGCCACCTCTGCTTCTTTATCCAACTAGTACTATTGATTTTAGTTTCTTAATGTGCTTGAAGTCGTGAATCATATATATGATGACCTAACCTGACAAATACAGGTAGTAAGTTCAGATGGGAAGAAGGTGAAGCGGGCTAATCCTCTTCCACCCACCGAAGTTAAGGATCCAAAGGTATTTACTCAAACGAATATGATTGATTTGTTGTTATGTTATTCTTGATACTATTTTGGTATCTAACTTTCTGTCTCTAGTTATGTACGGTTTTGGTGGAGAACTTACCTGAGGATCATTCAATGGAGAACATCAAGCGAATATTTGGCAAAGCTGGAGTGTATGTTTTGTACTTTGCTTCTTTACCCAACATGTCATTAATTGATGGTTTCTCTCACATTATGATTTTTGCTTCTTTCTAAATTTTCAGTATAAAGAATATCTGCTTTCATGATCCAAACGCTGCTGAAGAGCCAAAGAAAGGTAGCAAGCCAGAAGTGATGATCAGTAGTAAGGTACGTAAGCGAATAAGATCATGCCTAACCTGACATTATAATGTGTACATGAAGTGAATTTTCTGAATCTATTTTAATATTTTAGTTAATTATCTTATCATTAAATGAAAACTTTATCAACTTCCTCTCCATTTTATTTGCAGTTACATGCTCTAGTGGAGTATGAGACAGAGCAGTCTGCTGAGAAAGCTGTGAGTCTATTTCACTCTTAAATGGATACATAAATATTAGATATTAAGGATGCACTGTTGTTTTTGATGTCACAGGCGTCAACTCTGAATAATGAACAAGACTGGAGAAATGGAATGAGGGTGAAGCTTCTCAGTAAAGTGGTTAGTACTTGAGAGGCCTTTGGTTATTACTAATCCATTCAATATTTTTTTCTCTCTCTTGGGATTTAGGATGTGTTTCTATTTATGTTTTTAGGGAAAATATGGCCAGCGAAGACAAGCATGGAAGGGACATGATTCCGATAAGACTGGTGTTGGGCCGTCATCTGAACAAGCTGGAGGAGATGAGGAAGATCGTAAATGCGAGCGTCATGATGACACACCCGATGAAGAGGTAACTAGGTCGAGTTTTATTTATTTATTCAAGTTACACCACCAAATTTAAGTATATACTATATCCTTTTACATTTAGACATGTTTTGTTTTTGTGGATAATTTGCATTCAGTACGGGTTTAAAATATTGGTTATGTTTTTCATGCAAGCTTGATTATTTGCAAAAATTATAGTGAAGCTACTGCTCCACTTTCCCACCATACCCAACAAGCATGGTAATCAACTACCCCTAAGTTTAAAATGTTTTGACAGCGTTCTTAAGTTTCTAGTCTCATTTTGCCCTGAGCACGTCAATTTTGGGTGTGAAATGACAAAAATACCCTCATGTAAAAAAATAAGGGCATTTCTTCATTTTCACACCCAAAAGTCGATGGAATTCGGTAAACTGAGACCAAAAAAACTTGGGGGTTGTCAGAAACTTTTTAAACTTAGGGTTAGTTGATTCAGAAAAGTGTGTACTGTGCCGGTAGCTGAGATTATCCCTAATAACTAACTCACAAGGATAATTAGTAAACTATGTACTATTTACTTCCTCAAAAGGAAAGAGGGAGTTTCGTTCTTCTTATTGTGTTCACGCTATGTCCCTTTTGCACATAGTTGTAGTTTTCCCTTTTCTCATAACCCTGATCTTCTCCTCATTTCAGGGCCACGGGCAAAAGGGTCAAAACCGAGGACACCCAAGAAGGAACAAGTATCGCCCCTCCAATGGACACGGGACGACATTATCCACTCATGGTCATGGCATCGAGCCCCAGAAGCCGCCTCCAGGACCAAGAATGCCTGACGGAACAAGGGGATTCGCTATTGGCCGGGGTAGGCCCCTAGCATCCGATCAAAGCTAGGATGTGTTTATGTTTTGTTAAGTTGTGCTGTTTGAATATGGATGAGCATATGTTTGCTAAGTTTTACTTCGTGCCCTTGATGTTACATATATTTGTGTTTCCTTTCCTAGAGTTTGTGCTTCTTTCAGCTTAGTCCTTAAATTTTCTGTAGCTGTCCTTGCAAGGATTGAACTGAAATGAAAGAAGCTGTAGAATACAAATATTTTGTTCTGATTTTTTATTATATAATAGTTCGACAGTAACTCAAAAAAAGTACATACTATATGAGTTGAATAGTGAGTTAGAATCGAAAATGTTGAGTTCAAGTTAGACTTGTTTATATTTTTTCGAATCGAATGGGGTCTAAGTTTGCTCATTTATCAAACAAGGTGAACAAACTTGGAGTTCAAATTTGATTATAATTAATTAATCGAACACCTAATTAAAAATCAGCTACCTAACTATAATGTAATCACGAGCAATTATTATAGAAGGGCAGTTGTAAACAACGGTTGAAGAAGAACTGTACGGATCATTCCCAGTGGACGGAGCTCCCAAGTAACTGTTAATCAACACTTGCAACCTCACGCGCCAAAACGCCGCATTTGTATCTCCATCGCGCCCCCAACCCACCAAAAAGCCTCTCATTCTCGTCCGAAATCCGAATCCGTTTTTATGGGATCTCCTCCTCGTCTCTCGCTTTCCTCTCCTCTTCTTTAGCGGTCAACGTGATGCGATCTCAATCTCGCTGGTCTCTCGATCTCCCTCCGCCGCCGTGTAGATCGCGCGGCCGCTCCTCTCTCGCCTCCACCAGCTCTCGCTCCGTCAGTTTCGGCTTTCCGTCTCGTTCTCGCGGTCATGACGCTCGCTCTCTCCGAGCTCTCAAGGTTTTTTTTTAGCTTGTTCTGTTGTTGATGAGTGATGGATTCGTTTTTTTTTTTTTTTTTATTTTTTTTTTTTTTTTTTTGGTTGCTGAAATACTTTATTAGGAATGGGGACGATTGCGTTTGCTCGGATTTTTCTTCTTCTATTGCGCTGTGTTTTCTGTATGGAATTAGTTAGTTCGACGCTGGAGCAGCTTGTGTGTTGATTTCATGTGTAATTTCACTAATTTGTTGTGTTCAGCATTTTCTCAGAGTTTGCTTCTTCTCTTGAGATGTGTTTTCTGTATGGAATTGAAATGTTAGATTAGTTCGAAGCTAGAGCAGCTTGTTTGTTGATTTCACGAGCAATTTGTTGTGTTCATGTTAAAATTTTATCAAAAACGAATTAGATTGCATTTTGTTTAGGTGCACAGAAAGCTTGAATAGGAATAAGGAAAGCTTCATTTTGTTTGTGTTGACAATTGATTCTTAATTAGGAAAAGGGAATTTAGAATGTTAGATGTATTATTAGGGGATTGTTTTCATTGATTACATGAGCAAATTGTTCTGTTAGTGTTGATTTTTTTTATTCATAATCTGCTTTGGGAACTCGAATTAGGTGGATTGCATTTAGGATTTTTCTGTGCCGTTCTGTTTGATTCTTCGTCAGGAAAAAGGGATAGAGAATATAAGATGAGTGAGAGTGCTGCATTTATTGATATCATGAGCTTTTTTCTAATTTATAAAATGATGATATTTTTGCTCCCTTTATTGTATTTATGGATTATGCAGTCCTTTGATTGCTTGTTTTTGAAGCTTATAAGCTTTCTCATATATTCTGCTATTTAATGTTTGAATGTGCTTTGTTTTGGTTATGTAGTTAAATGGAACAAATGTTCGACACCATGAATGTCATTCCCGGCACAGTTTTGTGCAATATAGGGCTGCTGATGAGGTGATTTTGATTTCTTCACTGTCACGCTATTCCTAGTATGTATGTTATTGTTCGTATACAAACTTTGAATTAGTTAAACAATACACAGTACTGGAGATTTTGCAACACATTCAAGGTAATCGAATATGGATAAGCTTTGTCAAGTTTATTTTTGATTGCATGGAATGAAGTAATAAGAAAAGACATTATAACTTGGATAGGATGGAGTGGAGGAAGAGAAAAATTAGAAGAAGGTTTCAAGCAGTTTTGCTAATGGATTCACATAACCACAACAACATTGGTTGTGAAATGGCCTTCTCGTTTGTGTAAATTGTATGGGATGTGTGGAATCACTTTTCGGAAGCAGTATACAATAAGTGCTACCGTAATGTCAACCAAGAAATGTTTTTAAAAAAAATGCAATTTCTGCTTTGCAGGCCAGAAACTGTGCTAGTTTCATACTATACTATGCTTGGTAGACAATATGCTATCAAGCTATGTAACACTGTTCTAAACAATTCTTAAAGTATAATCCAAATTATTCTTTCTTAATACGTGCAATTCTGCTGTGGAGGATCGATCTCAGCAAAATTAAAATTTGTCAATGTCAGCAAATTAAATTCCTTAACATTCTACACCATCAGCATGGTTTTCCTCACAAGATTATTATTGCTCTGTCATTCATCTATTGCATTTGACCTTCATTTTTACGCTCATTTTCTTATGTAGGATTTTGGTGACCTTATGTCCCTGGATAACTGGGATGACAATGAGTCTATTGGGTATGCCCATTCCTCTAGTGATGGTGAAGACAGTGATGGGGATATTACGTTAACTCCACTTACTGATGTTGATTTGCCTGCAATTCGCGTGTCGACTAATGATGCTGTCACAGTTGCGGCCACCCGGTTTGCAGGGCTCGGAGGCAGCCAGAAGAAACGCAGGCAAGAACCTCTATATTTGTATTCCTCATTTGAAATTTGATAAGATAGGGTCATTCCCCTTTTTTAAGGTCAATGTAGTTATACTCCTGCTTTTAAAAAAAAATTATCATCTTGTATCTGTTTTGGTGTAATATTGATTATTGACTAAGATCACATAGTGTTGAAGTGTATGTTGTTGTTTTTACCTTGCTAAAGGTAAACCTGCACATTTTCTCATCATCATGCTACCATTTGACCATGTAATGCCTTTTGTGCTTGTTCCATGGTTTTTGTACTCCAAAGATTTTGGGGGAATTACTTTAAACTACCCTTTTGAATGGACCATTTATGAAAAACTACCTTTTGACAAAAATATGAACTTTAAACTACCCTGTTGAGTCGCCCAATTACAGGATGTAAAATGACTATAGCAGGGAGTATAAAGTGTGTTTCTTGACTCAAATGAATCTTGAAAATAAACAAGAAGTTAAGGTCAGAACTGTTATCAAACAAAAGGGTAATTTTAAAGTTCACATTTTTTCAAAAGGGTAGTCTTCCATAAGTGGATATTCAAAAGGGTAGTTTTAAGCAATTACCCTCAAAGATCTGTACCCTTACTAGTTTGACCAATGTAATGATTGTGCATTTATATTGCTAAAACCCAGGAAGAGTTCTCAACTGTATCTTGTTTTCCCTTTTCCTGTAAATGACTTTGTAGCTTACTAGGAATTTCCAAGGCCCTCTTCAAGCCCAGAAACTAGAATAAAAGAAAATGAAATCTATTTTACCCTTTTCCTTGAGCTGAAGTTAGGAAAACCAAGGATTTTGGTTTGTCTATGAGTCAACTTTCGTTGGTCAAGCTCAGAAACTTACCTTCATAGAGCAAACCTCATATTGTCAGGACATGGTTCATTGTTTAATAGTTTTGTTGACTTTGACTATACCATTCTACTAATTGCTTTATTTTGGTCATGTTGAAATATAGGCTAATGACTTTGAGTAACCTTGTTTTATTCCACAGGATTAAATACGGGGTTTTACTCAATTTGGGAATAATAACATTCTTGGTTTCGCTTATATCATACACGGATTGGTGTGCATGGCGCATAGTCAGACTACCTTTAGAGCCATTTTACCTGTCCCGCCCTTTCTTTGTGTCAGCACTTTTAGTGACATTTGCAGGTTACATTTCCATCCCATTACTCGATACTTTCAAGATTCATCAATTAATTCGGAAAGAAGGGCCTTCTCGACACTCCTCAAAAAGGAGAACCCCAACAATGGGTGGACTGTTCTTTGTACCCATTGGTGTAATTGTTGCAAGAATCATTGCTGGCTTTTCCTCCATTGAAGTTTCAGGTGCAGCAGCAGTAACAATTGCATTTTCTGCAATTGGGCTTGCTGATGACATGTTAAGCCTCGTCAAAAACCAAAACCACGGGTTATCTGCCCGGTTAAAACTTCTCTTTGAGGTAACTATGCTCTTTTTGCCTATTGGAATCACAGAATTTCCAGCTTTTTTTCTCTTTCTTTTGAGAAGATTTGTTATCGAAGTTTCAAATAATACGAAGCTCTCTTACTTACAGGTTGCTGTTGGGGCTTGCTTTACGTTTTGGTTGGATAGCAAAAGCATATCATCTCCTTATGGCATGTATACTTTCTTGTAACTAATCTTATCAACATTTGTCTGATGGTAACTCACGTATCTATTCCTATGGTGAAAATTTTCAAGCATGTCAACTTATTTTCAATTGTATTTCACTATTTGGGTTGAATAATCCAATCAAACTAGTTTTCGTTAATTATGTGTCAAGGATCTCTCATACATGCTGTGGATAATATAGATGGTAAAATCCAATAGAGGCACTTTTATAAACTTGTAAATTTGGGAAGACTAGAATAATCTCTCCGGGAAAGTGAAGTTTGCTTTAGATGAACAAAGTGTCATGTAGTGAATAGCTTATGTGACATTATATTGGGTTTGAAATGTTTATTATATTCAATCAAGTACCTGTACATAATGAAAGAAGTCATAGATGTTGATTTGGTAATTTTGAGAAAATTTAGAACTTATAATTGAACATTTGTTTTAGAACCAGATCAATTAACCTTTCTCTGATAACTTTGATGTATTAACTAAGTCAAATAGCTGCAATTTTCTCTCATACCCCTTTTATGTTTTTGCAATGCAGGAAAATGTTGATTCCTCTTCCCGCTCTTGGTCTAGTGTGCTTTGGAAAATGCTATCATTTGTTGACAACATTTTGTTTTGTTTCCATGGGAAATGGCGTAAATTTATCGGATGGTCTTGATGGGCTCGCAGGAGGCACATCTGCATTGGCTTTTATTGGAATGTCAATTGCAGTTCTTCCAATATGTCCTGGTACGTATGGATTTCAGTGAAGTGAAAAATGTGGTTCAAAACGATAGTATATATAACCTTAACAATCTCCCAAAATACATATATTACTCACTCAGGTGATCTATATGCTTATCTAGTTTTACTACAATATGCACCATTATCATGCTTATCAATCATCGGAGGTATTGGTAAACCAAAACACGACATAATCAATTACATTGACTTTGTTATTGCATTTGTATTTATTTTCATTTCCTATCAGTAACATTGGCATATATTTGGATAGATACTAACTATTTATGCTTCTTCAAATAGATCTTGCTATATTTGGATCATCAATGGCAGGAGCCTGTGTGGGTTTTCTTTTACACAATCGATATAAAGCATCTGTATTTATGGGAGATTCAGGGTCTCTGGCACTAGGAGGAGCGTTAGCTGCAATGGCTGCTTGCACCGGAATGTTTTTTCCTTTATTTATTGCATCCGGAGTTTTTGTTTGGGAAGCATTATCTGTCATTCTACAGGTACGTGTCAATGCTGTAGCTCATGTAGGGCCTTTGTTAGTGTAACTTTGTCACCTATCTCACGCTAACTTTTAAATGTAGCACCTAGTTACACTAAACGTCCAAATTATCTCACTTTACTATTATTTTGATAATAAATTGCAAAAATACCCCTGCAATAATTTAGGGAACTCGTGCAAAATCAACGGTAGCAATGCCATATTTTTGAAATTTTGTAAACTAATGAGTATTTTTGTCATTTATTATCAAAATGGAGTATAGTGAGAAAATTTAGAACTTTAGTGTAGTCAGGTGATAAAATTTTAAAATCAGGGTAGTTAAGTGAGAAGGTTAGTGTAGTGCTATAAGATTATCCCGATGATGTTTTGCTATTGTATTCGATTGAATGTTTTTATGTTACTACTTAGTCAGTACCCTTCCAAAATTTGTCTAATCACTCTACTTGTGTTTTAGGTTTCATACTTCAAGACTACCAAGCGCTTGAATGGAGCTGGACGGCGCTTGTTTCGTATGGCACCATTTCATCATCACCTCGAGTTATGCGGGGTCAAGGAACCTATGATAGTTGCAGGAGCATACTTGGTATCATCAGCCTTATCTTTGCTTGCTGGCTATGTCGGTCTTATTTCTGCATAACCCAAATTTTTACTCACCTCAGAAGATCAATTTATTTAAAGCAGCACAATGATTGAGCTCGTCAACCCGTTAAATCACGCATTTTTTTTGTTGAACTTGGACAGATTCGATCTATAGTAGTCATTAACACTGGATACACAAGTAGTAGCAGCAGCAGCAGATTGTTTAGCATTGTTGTATCTCTCACACACACCCTCATGTATTTACTTTTTTGCTCTGTATATCACAGCTTAGTCGATTCGATTCTGAACTGTAATCGTAAAAAAAAGAGAGGAGATTTTCGAGTCCTATTACCTTTTCTTCTTTCTTTTTATTGTATTTTATGAATATTATTACCTTTTCCTAATCCTATGTCGTTTAGTATTATTTGTATTTCCTATTTATATATAAAGAGAACAACAAATCCTCCGTAAAACCTAAAACCTCTTATAGCTGATACAGATTCCAGTCGTGAGGCCATGAAAGAGGAACAGACAATATCCGAGGAAGATGTTTATGAATCATTAGGTCTTAAAAAGAAAGAAGATGATGAAGTGGCATGTGGGCCAGGAGCAGTTGCACGCCTTGCAATAAAACTATCAGATGAGCAGAGCCCGCAGACTCAAGAACACCAACTCGAGTTTACGGAAGTGGATCACTTTGTTTGGGGCCTTGACCTTGACCAACAGGCCCATCATAAGCCTCACAGCCATGAACATGTTCTCGAAGCACCAAAAGTCCAAGACGAGGAGAATAAGGATGGTCTAGTTCTTCCTGATGAAACAATACGTGAAGCTCCGGTCGGAAAGGATTGCAGATAATGATATTGAGAGGATAGATGAATTTGGGCCAAGAATGACTCCAAAGGAAGCTTACCGTGCGATCTCCCATAAATTCCATGGGAAGGGCCCTGGGAAAAACACGCAAGAAAAGCGGCACAAGCAATACCATCAAGAATTCAAGTTGAAGAATTCGGATACACCAATGCTTGGTCACCCTCATAACACTGCTTCATCAAATTAAAGAAGCCAAAAAGAAACTCAAGTCCTTCGGATACACCAATGCTTTTGTTTCCCAAGTGACCTTGTTTGATTTTGTCTTATTTCTATTGATTCAAAGTGTGAACTCTTGTTCAAATTCTATAGCATTCTTTGCATGCTTAGAAATCTAGGAATGTAAATAGCTTATGAAAGAAACACATGTGGGCTGAGCATA
>JAYMSW010000620.1:0-20960 GCA_036897725.1 Erodium texanum | reverse complement strand
AATAGTGGGATCCCCATTCCCATATATGCAAAACCAATCTTCTCCTATCATAATAACAAGGATGAGATCTTAGGGGGATGAAGTTGGATCTAAAGAAGGGGCGGAATTCAAAAGTACAATTAATGTACTTAAAGTTAAGACAATAACAATAGTACATGCTATTGCTTCACATGCCGTAAAAGACATCATATGGGATATTGGGAATGCAGGTCAACAGTGGACAAGAAAATCGCCACGACCTACACCTGATCCACCACTAGATTTTTGGAGCATCCCGACTCGATGCTTGCG
Organism: Erodium texanum; assembly: GCA_036897725.1. NCBI lineage: Eukaryota > Viridiplantae > Streptophyta > Magnoliopsida > Geraniales > Geraniaceae > Erodium > Erodium texanum. The sequence goes on along the minus strand of JAYMSW010000620.1, from coordinate 20,669 downwards.
GTCAAGCATCATTTGAAAGGGTAGGGTAATGTTAGAGGCCCGCCACAATGAAAAACATGGTCAACAACATCAAGGACCAAAACAATCGTAAAAATTATATATTTATCTATTAGCAATTTGGTTTAGGGTTCTTTTCCAGGTGCAGTATTGTGGTTCATTTGAATAAGTTCAGTATTGTATTTCATTTGAATTAGAAGTTGGACTCATACATGTATTAAGATACCTCTACTATTATATATAGAGTTAGAATAAACCAATAAAGGAATCATTGAATTGAGAATTATTTAGTTAAGTTAACAGGAGATCAGAGTTCTCTCTAATAGACTATAACCAGAGATTTGAGGTTCTCTCTGATGAATGCTAAAACACCTCTTCCCATAACGAGACATAATTCAGGTTCATATCAATGTGTACATGCGGATATTTGGCTCACTCACATCGATTTTGATCCACCACATTACTACGGATTGGTAATATTTGATATGAGATATGCCCATAGAGTGATAATATCCACATGGATATCATCTGTCAGATTTAGAGTGGGTCAAATTTTGGTTCCACAGGCCCGAACTTTGCCATTAATATTTTCGAAACAAACTAATGGTTGGTAGGTGAGATTCATTTTTGCATGTGTAATAGAGAAATTATGAAACTTGAGAGTTGATTGTTATAGACCGTGTACTTTTAGAATTCTCAATTGGATTAGGGATGGGTGGGTGTTAAATGGGTGCGAACTCACAATTCGAGCCCCGTTTAGACTATTAGATACATTTATTTAATACATCAAAAAGTTTGTAAATCCAAACGTAATATTTTTTTATTAATTACACTGTTATCGAGCATTTCACTTTATGACCTTTTTGTTTATATTATAGTTTATTATTCCATAATATATACTGCAGATTTATTTGCAAGGAAAACTTTGTGGACTAGTTCTCCAGGAAGATAAGAAGATGAGGGCGGATCAGATAATATGTAGATTTTCAAACACGGATCTACATTCCGCCCAGGTTGATGTGGATTAGGAATTTTATACTCGCAATCCTACACAATATCCGCGGATAAGTGACATTCGGATGCGGGTCGACTGGATTTGCGAGCGGATATGATTTTTTGAATTTTCGCATATCCCAATTTGAGGGTGCTCAGAAGACGTTAGAAAGAAGATTTCATAAAAAATAATTTAGGTATGCGTTACATAGTGTTTGAGGAGCAACACGCTCAATGAGGCATCAGGCGCTCCACATAGTGGTGCTGCTCCCCGAGCGTTTACCCCACTCTTCCCCTCCGATGGACGTTCACATTTCGTCACTGCTCCGCCTCTTACCGTCCTCCCAGAGTTTTTGCAGCATCCCTTTATGGGATGCTCTTTCTAAGCAAGGTTATTAGGTCGTCGGTGATAGCATCGACGCATCGGGCGATGTGGGGGCACGATGCTCACAAATGTCGGCGTCAGCAAAAAAACAAGGCTATAGGCATCACAGCTATAACGTCGTCGCTAGAAAGGGGTATTTAAATATTTTTTATCATAAAAACAAAATACACGAAAAAAACATATAATTGGATGAGAAATAAAAGCAAATAGAAACCACATGCATAGTAACAATGTACTCATTTCGGCTTGCCCCAAACAAGCGCCCACCTGAACTTCTTCGTGAAGTGTCCAATATAGCGGCTCCGGTACTCGGCATCCGCCACCTATTCCAGCTCTGATGTAGTGATGTCTCAGGGTGCATTCTCGCCCTTACCAAATTCCAGATCACATCATAGTTCCTCACCTAGACGTTCCACCGATTTTTAGTGGTCGTCACACTGACACTCTGTTTAGATTAACCCGACCCAGATTGGTGGAATGTCCTCCGTGAAATTCAGGTCCACTTGACCCCAATAGTTATGCCCGCCGTAGGGTGAACGTTGTAACCATACCAATATCAGTCGAGTCTCCTCTTTGGTAGTCCATAACCATCCTACATTTGCCATATCGATCAAAAGGTAAGCTAAAAGGTCGGGGATCCAGTAGAGAGGCTGGGGAGAATTTAGGGTTTCAAGGGCCGGAGATAGTGTGCAAAGGGTCGGGGATGAGAGGGTTTATACATGGTCGGAGATGCACAGTTGAAGAAAAATAATGAAATGATAATTAATTAAAAAAATTGACCGATCATCACTAATTAGTCGTCGCTGCGTTACGAGACGACATGTCAGTATAGAATTGGATTCTCTGCAGTGACGTATCAAGTCTCTGCAGCGAGCCGGGGTTGCGGCAACGCCAACACCAAGTTTTTTTCACTCAACGCGCTCCTTAGCGTTGACTCAACATCGACCGATATTCTTACTCTTAACGGTTTCTCAGCTCTAGAGATGTTTGGGCCAATAGGCGAAACCCAACGGCCCAACGGTAAATAATTTGATTTGAACACTGCAAAACGAATTGAGTTGGCAAACCGACCCGCCAACCGGGTCCAAACCAGAGACGAACCGTTCCAATAGAGGTCAAAGTCACCCTCCACGACTCATAGCTTCAAGCAGAGTCTCCTCCCGCCAAGGGTTTAAGCTTCCTCCTCCTCTATCTCCACCGTACCAAAACCCTAGTAGTGCTATGCTACTGTCACTTCCCTTGTAGCTTTCTTTTGCTACATTTCCATCTGACCGTTATCGATCTGCAACCCCGCCGAATCCTGAACCTCTGTCTTAAACCCTAGAATTCCAAATTACGCCCAAAGATGAGCTTCGCGGCGTACAAAATGATGCATTGGCCGACGGGGATCAATAACTGCGTTTCTGGGTTCGTCGCGCACGTCCGAGGTAACTCGGCGCCGCAAATTGCTCCAATTCCGACGGACGATTTGGAGTCCGAATGGCCCGCTGCGCAGCGGGGCGTTGGGCCGATTCCGAATCTCATTGTCACGGCCGGTAATGTCCTCGAAGTTTACACCGTTCGGATTCAAGAGGAGAGCACCAGGGGCTCGGGGGAGGCCAAGCGTGGAGGGGTCATGGATGGGGTTGTTGGAGCATCCCTTGAACTAGTCTGCCATTACAGGTCTGCTCTAAAGTTATGGGAATAGTGTTTCTATTTAGATTGTGTGCAACATTTTTCTTTTTCTTTTTTCTTTTGTATATTGTGTACTAGTAATTATTCATGAACACCCATCAAGGATTTGTTAGATAATTCATTCTTCCTAAGAACTGAGCGGTGTGCGAGACTCAAAGCATTTGCAGTTTCCTGCTAGAATTCCTTGGAAATGCTGGGAACAAGAGCAATGACAATGCAATTGTTTTTTTTTTGTTGTTGTTGTGCTTTCATAAGATGCTGGTTGACTTAGAACAACAGTTAATTGGTTTTGTAGTTGACTATACAGTGTGTCATAGAAGCTGCTGTATGGTATGTGGCGTGTAAAATGCTATTCAGTGTAGCCCGAAATAAATTGACATTTCCACACACACACATAATATTATCTTCATACCTCTATAAGATTAATTATTACTATATACATGAATGATAAACTTGCATTTGAATTTAAGCTAGAAGGTTAATATTGAGAGACAGGAAATAGAAGACAATAAATTAGGCAACTGAATTTATTTTAAGATTTATATATCTTGTAAATGTGTAGATTCATCATTGATCCATCTATATACTTATGTGAGTCTTGCCATCCAACCTTTTTCTTAATCTGATGGTTAACTCACATTTCAGGCTGCACGGTAATGTGGAAACAATGGCAGTTTTGTCATCAGGCACTAGTGATGGTTCTAGGAGAAGAGATTCAATTATCTTAGCCTTTCAAGATGCAAAAATTTCTGTTCTAGAGTATGATGATTCTGTTCATGGACTTCGTACAAGGTAAGGGAAAATTTTCAAAGAATTTTAGCTAATTCTCCGGAACATAATTTCTTTATTGAATGGAAATTTATTTCTTGAGCTAAATTTAGTGTGTTATTGGTAGGATTGTGCTTTAATCGAGATTTCATATGAATCATGGGTGGACTAATTGTTTCACGATTAACATGCTTGAACCATGAACTTGATGTAAATGCTCAGTGAGATTCTCACCTTGATGCCTCCTATTGAAATGTAGTCTTACCATGGTTGCTGATGAAGTTCTTCAGCAACCATGGTACTCACATCATGGAAGTTGTAAACCCTGTATTTATTTTAATAGTTTGATGGATATCTTATCTAATTATTCCTTTTGAATAAACTTCTTAGTTTGTCTTGGCCCTTGTTTCAGCTCTATGCATTGTTTTGAGGGTCCAGAGTGGCTGCACCTGAAAAGAGGTAGGGAGTCATTTGCAAGAGGTCCAGTGGTAAAAGTTGATCCTCAAGGCAGGTGTGGTGGTGTTCTTGTTTATGATTTGCAAATGATAATACTGAAGGCTGCCCAGGTATCTCTTATACTCTGCTACTCTTCTATGGTAGCTTCATGTTCAGCAGAACTCAGTATCTTTCAATATTTTGGCCTTTTAGATAAAAGTGTAATTTTCTTCTGAACTATTATACTACTGGTTTCCTTGTATGTCTTGTCAAAAGTTTTGCTTCAATACTTTACTTTTACAATGTGCAAATGCATTAACTAGTAAGAGTGCTAATTAATCTATTATTGTGTTGCACTCCATGCATTGTACATGATGTTTATTGAACAAAACACTGATATGAAATACTGTACGTCTGATGGACGGTAAGAAAAGAGTTCTGCTCTCACTTCTCGAGCATTAAGCTTTTTCATTGACAGTGCCATGTCTTGAGAAATCCAATTAAAAAGAGTATAATGGGAGAACTGAAGTAGAACTATTTTTCATAGGATCAAGGATGCATAGGATGGTCATTGGGTATTGCCAACAAATGTTTCAGTTCCCTGTTGTTATTGTATTTGAAATAAATTATTAAGAGATGCTATGTTCTTTACAAATTGATTCATTCAATGTGAGTAACGGGTCTATGATGATGTTTTGGGCGGTCCTTTTTGTGGTAATGTTGTTTGTTATTAGTAGCATTGGCAATGTGCTAAGTGAAGGGATCAAGTTAGTGATTTACCAAATGCTGCCATCTTTTTGGACAATTATTGCTGATAGAGTGCTGACAGTAAAATATCAGTTGATATGAGGATTCAATTTCGTTTTTTGGCTGGTTCATGAATTTCCATATCTTGGATTTTTAAGTAATCTGCGATCTAATCCAATTTCCCACATGAGTGATTCTGTATGATACGTAGGAGACATCCTTGCTAAAGATGTATATTACAGCTTAAATTTATCCATGTATGGCGTATCATTCTAAGTGCCTTCATATTGAAGGCTCTAACATCATACTAATATGACAACTCTTCAGGCATTGCAAACTGACTGTTGATAGAAGTTAATGTAATTGCTTCTTGTTTCTCCTTCCACATTACTCTGCCAGCCAGTTAATAGCTGTCCATCATATTTATTCATAGGGTACTTTCTATTTATATTTTTCAATCCTATACAAACTTTTAAGCAACATATTCTTGTTCAGGCTGGGTCTGGTTTGGTTGGAGATGATGACGCTTCAAGTGGTGCAGTATCTGGTCATATTGAGTCATCGTACATAATTGGTCTACGAGATTTGGACATGAAGCATGTCAAAGATTTTATTTTTATACATGGTCAGTTTGACTTGGAACTATTCTCTGTTTTACACATTTTTACTCCTATCAGTAGATAATTTTTGGATGAAGCAATTTGCTTGAAAAATCTTCATCCTTGGAAAAGGTCTATAGTTGGTTTTTTAACTTGGATGCTGGGTTCACTCATTTTGGCAGTTTTCATGATTAATATAATTAAAGTTGCTTTTCTGAGGAGCTATTGTAACAACTTTGTTTGATAGAAAGAACTTGCTGTTTGACTGTTTCTTTTGAGAAATTCTCTTAGCTCAGTCTCTTTTTTAATTTTGCATATAGGTTATATTGAGCCTGTGATGGTAATCCTTCATGAACGGGAGCTTACTTGGGCTGGACGTGTTGCTTGGAAACATCATACTTGCATGATTTCTGCACTGAGTATTAACACTACTTTGAAGCAGCATCCTCTCATATGGTCAGCTGTTGTAAGTTGTGATACTAAACTTGGTAAAACCATTCTTTAGAAGTCTTGGGGTTTTCAGTTGCTACGGATTGACTGATATTTATACATCCAAGGATGAGTTTATGTCTAATAAATTCACTCTCTTCACCAATAAGTTTTTAATGATGTGAGCATGTATCAAACAACATTCTAGTGAGCGGGTGTTTAGGCACTAAATGAAACCTGATTAGGTCTTACTGTGCTTGTCTGAGTGAATTTCCTGTACTATGAATCCATGTACCTTACTCTTCGGGTGCTGACACCCCAATACCTCTGTTACTCCTTAAGGGTGTACATAATTGCATGGTAAACAAAACCCAAATGTGCTGAGCTTTTGCTTACAACCTCAAGATTTGTTTTGAGATGATGGAAAATTATCATCGTCATCTTATGCATTCTAAATAGAAGTTCCTACTAGAAAATATAAGCAGGGGAGGTTGCTTTACCATAAACAATCACATCATAAAGTTCAATTAAATTGCCCGCCTATTCAAATAGTGATGGTTGGTTGATGCAACTACTTAAAGATGGCTAAAGTGTTCTTTATGATATTGTTTCGTTACATTCAAGCTGTGATAATCTTGCATGTGAACTTTAAAAGTCAACATCTATATTGATGATGCCGCTTGTTTATGTTTTATCTGGTATCCCTTGTCAGAATCTTCCACATGATGCATACAAGCTTCTTGCTGTGCCATCACCAATTGGAGGTGTCATCGTGATATGCACAAATAGTATCCATTATCATAGTCAGGTAAACTTATTTCTACTATATGTCTCTAATTGCTGCAGGAGATATTTAATGGGCTAGTTTCCGTAGTTCAGGTTTTGATTGAATGTTGTAATAGGTCAACTGATTCTTTTTGTCTGTATGCCTAATTACTCACTGGTCTTTTCTTGTGCAGTCAGCCTCATGTGCATTGGCTTTGAATAGTCATACAGTCCCAGCTGATGGCAGGCAATCTCTTCTGTTTCTTTAACTTGCTTTCTGTCTGTCAGTGTCTAATCCAAGAAAAACAAATACGGGAATAACCACATACCTATGCATTTAGATTAGACAGGATGGTGCTCTTTAAGCTTATGCATTCTTTAAAAGCTGTGACAAATTATGTAAAATATTAATGCTTACTCTTCGCAAGATCTATTCATGGGCATCCTAGTTGGCAAAAATTGTTTTGTAGTTTCAAAACTATGTTAAAGTGGTGAATATGAAACGTCAAGGACTTTAATGATGGAAAAAAAGGTTTATATGGCTAATTACTGTATCATATTCATCATTTAGTAATTGATATTCTGGTATTGTTTGTTTTGATGATTGACATGCATATAGTTTGAAATTGAGTTCCCTTAGACTGCTCGAACTCTAGAAATAATGTTTTCCTTGTAAATGCCTTTTCATTTCAGTCCAGAGATGCCAAGATCAAGTTTCAGCGTGGAGCTTGATGCAGCCTATGCAACTTGGCTATCGAACGATGTAGCCTTACTATCAGCAAAAACTGGGGAACTACTGCTGTTGACCCTTGTTTATGATGGAAGGTAGGTGATATCAAGTAACCAGTAGATGCAGAGTCGTCATCATCTCTCCCTTATCTGTTAGTGGTCATTTGTCTTATTATTTGGATAGACCCCTAGCATCTGTTATTGTTTGACCAGATTTTTTTAGGGTTTTCTTACCTTACACTTGAACCAATTAGATTATGGTTTGTATATGAGTAGCGATCATGGTTGCTTTGGTTCTGCTATAACTCAGTAGAAGTGATTAGTGTTGCTATATGAAAAATAGATACATAAATAATATATGCGACAAATATAGAATTGGAATAATGTAAAGCTTAAGGTCACATGGTTGTTACTATCAGATACATTACAGTCATGTATTGGTTTATCTACATTATTGCTTTTAATATTGTAGCCTACGTCATTTTCGATGTGGTCCTGTAATTTATCTAGGGCTATTGATCTGGGTTAATTTGTTTCTTTTTCTCTGCTTCAGGATTGTACAGAGACTTGATCTTTCAAAGTCCAAGGCTTCAGTACTTAGTTCGGTGAGTTGCATATTTCAAGTTCTATGTTAGTTCTATATATCTTGTCAGTTTTGTTTATGTTGAAGTATGAAGTCCCACATCGAATAGAAACAGAAAAATATATGTATAAAGTGAAGAGTCAAACCAACCTATTAAGTGGAGTATGGCCTGATTTATGTAGCTTGATTTAAAATTCTAAAGAGAGATGCATGTAAAGGGAGCCACAGCAAACTATTACAGCTATTTCAAAAACAAACAAAAAACTATTACGGCTGATTTTTTAATCATGGAGCCCGACCCGATATGTGTAGCTTGATTTGAAATTCTACAGTTTATCGTGTTGCTGAATATGGTTGCACTGGTGGTTGTCTTGCAGGGAATTGCAGCACTTGGGAATTCACTTTTTTTTCTTGGTAGTAGATTGGGAGATAGTTTGCTTGTACAGTTCAGCTGTGGGTCAGGAACATCTTCATCTGGATTGAAGGAAGAGGTTTGTCTAGGAATCACCAATCTACAGCCTTTTTATGTCATTACTCTGCGCATTGTATTTTTACATTTTTTTTCTTCTTGAATTCACTGTGTTTTGCATGAAAATTAATTCTATTGTGTTCATTGTTTCTGCAAAATTAAGTCAGATTTTATAATAATTTGTAATTGTCATATTCTGGATTCATTGTGATTCTTATTTTGTAACTTCTTATCCAAACATTAACGATGCAACCACTTTCACAGGTTGGGGACATTGAAGGTGATGCTCCGTTAGCAAAGCGGTTGCGTATGTCATCTTCAGATGCTTTGCAAGATATAGTTAGTGGTGAGGAACTCTCCTTGTATGGTTCAACTCCAAACAAAGCAGAATCAACACAGGTTTGTTCTATCTCTCCCTCTCTGTATTACTCCCTAAAAGATTGTTATATAACTTTCTAACTATTAAAAGAGAGTCACACACCTTATACTTTGATCCATACTATTGAACTTTGTTTCTTATTTTTCTCAAGAATTTGAGATCATGAATGCTAGGTTTGTTCTGTTTTCTTTAACAAAAAAAATTCATTTTTAAGGTTTAATATTTCTAAATTACATGTGATGGATTTCCTAAATCTTTTATTTGCATCTAAAGATGAATTTCTGATAAATTGGATTGCAAGTCACACCTCAAACATTTTTTCTCTTTGTATGAGGCATACTGACCTTTCTTGATATACTGCAATTTTCTTCTTGTTTATTATTGTTAAGCTTACTCCAACCTCAAAACTTAAGTTATTAGGTGGAGTGCCCAACTAGTGTGTCTGGTGATGACTAAATTCACATTCTTTCAAATATGGGCCACTTCAACACTCCTCTAACATGCATGCCAGACAACACGAAAGGCCTCTCTAAGAATGTATGAATGGGGAGGAAGCACAAAACAGGTCACAAGCCCAATACCAAACCTCCAATTGGAAATCTTAAGTATTAGGTGAAAGGCCTGACTAGTATATTAAGTGTCCACTACATACACATTCTTCAATATGGGACATTTCAATAATAATCATCATATGCTTCTTTTTAGCTTGCGTATTTATCTTATAAACAATATGTTTGGCTGAAGGCAAACCAGTGCACATTGCTAAAAAAAGTCATCAATAAATATTCTTCTTTTTGCCACAGAGGACCTTTTCCTTCACAGTGAGGGATTCATTGATCAATGTTGGTCCTTTGAAGGACTTCTCGTATGGTTTACGGATCAATGCCGATGCTAATGCTACTGGAATTGCTAAGCAAAGTAATTATGAACTGGTTAGTTTTCTTGTCAATCTAAGCATGGACTTGTTTGTTGGCTTCTTCTATTAGGAATCATATCTTATATAGTACTCTTTACTTGTTTGTATTTATATTTTATATTCACATTATTGTGCTTAGTTTTATTGCATTCATCCAGTATAGCTACAGTTTATTCACAGCGAGTTATAATGTATCTTTGGTAAGTTCTCAGGTGTGCTGTTCTGGCCACGGAAAGAATGGTTCCCTCTGTGTTCTTCGACAGTCGATTCGACCGGAAATGATTACTGAGGTGTGTTGTGCCAAATTTTAAAATAAAACTTGTTTGGTATGGATCTTATCCTAGTTCTGCAGTAATGGAGCGTTTGGAGTTTCTGAGTATCCATGTTATGTAAATTGTATCATAAAATGATACTTATTCTACTTCATTGACCAATGCACCCATGACCGTGGCGGCTTTTGGTTACTTCACGAATATTATTAACGATTTCTATTTCAGCTATAAGTTAAGCTGCATTTAATCAATTCAATTTTTATTTGCATTCTGTCATATGTGGGTTGGTGTATTGACCTCATAAATACTATTATAACCTCCTGATTAGTTTACTATGCAAGTATCGTAAATTTCATTTTTTGTTGATATAGTATTCTTAGAACCTTGTAAAAGTCATTCTTAAGAGTGCACTTTTACTTTTTAATCGCCAGATGATTCCTGTATGGCTTTTACTGTTATCACATGCTGGGTATAGGTATGCTTCAGTGCTTAAATCTAATACAAGTCATATGCTCTTCAATTATTGGTAGGTTGAACTGCCAGGCTGCAAAGGAATTTGGACAGTTTATCACAAAAGTGCTCGAGGTCATAATGTTGATTCCTCTAAAATAGCGGATGACGATGATGAGTATCATGCATATCTCATCATCAGTCTGGAGGCTCGTACTATGGTAAACAAATTAATTTTTGTCAGAAAAAGTTGAAAATATTTGCATAAGTTAAACATTCTGATTTGCAGGTGGACTGACCCGCTTCCCATGTAATTTCTGATCATTACATGGTTGAAGTTAATATGAATGATGATCCTTGAGGTTTATTAATCGGAATTATTTTGTCTGACTTGTACTCTCTTTGTTACATTTGAGGGATGTGTTTTTTTCCCCCTCTCTTTGTTTGGAACACTTCTAAAACTAGTGCTATAATTAAAATGTTTTGCAGCTTGAAGGTTTTATCTACTCAGCTCTTCCTACTGAATCATATTAACAGTTCAATCACTTTGGTGTGTTTAATAGCAACTCATTGCATGTCCAGGAGTGTTACCCCGGTGACTAGTGGAAGTGGAGTGTAAGAATGTAATGTGCACTGTGGGGAATAATTAAAGCAATTTTATAGCTTAATTGTATATGAGTTCCGGAAAATATATGTAAACCACTTAATAAACCCCTAATATCATAATATGTTACATTGTGTAGTAAAGGAAGTCCCTCAAATATGTTTACTTCTATTTATCAAACTTTGCACTGTTATTTGATGTGGGATCCACAAGTGACATCAATTTGTGATGGAGATTTCATGATTTTGTTGGTTGAGTCTTCACTGGCTTAAGGTTAATTCTGTTTCTAATATGAAGTCAAGGTTTAAGAGTTTTTGGCTGATTTTTTGCTTTGACTATTATAAAATCTTCAAGTTCATGCTGTTGTGAAAACTATCTGAGTTCAGCTACGATGATCAGAGCGTCTCTTTCTCTCTCGCTCACTGCATGCATATCACTCTGGGTGTTGGAAATCAGGTTTTTACGTGAATGTTTGATAATCAACTAATGTGTGATGACTAGGTACTTGAAACAGCTGATCTTCTGTCAGAAGTTACAGAGAGTGTTGATTATTACGTGCAAGGATGTACCATTGCTGCTGGCAACTTATTTGGAAGGAAAGTATATGTCTACTACCTGTTATGTCATTTTTGCTCTCTTTTGCATATTGTTTGAGAACCCCACATTGTTTGTGGAGTTTGAGACTGCTTCATAAACCATACTGTTGTTCAATCTGCACATTAGGGGATGTGTATCCTGCATTGATTTTGTGTGGAGTTCTAGAACATATACCAGCTGGGCCTTTCAATCTCATAGCTTAGACATTTGGGTTGGAAACTCAACACATTATAGTTGTACTCCTCTCTTGCCTTGCTTTGTTTGCCAAAACTGGATTTTTGCTCTACACATATATATTAAAATATTATTTCATATATGGTCCTCTTTGACTAGAAGGTGGTCCAACTAAATATCTCTACTTTTTTTCTTTCTTTCAGGCGTCGAGTTGTTCAGGTCTACGAACGAGGTGCACGAATCTTAGATGGTTCCTATATGACACAAGATCTAACATTTGGAGCTTCTAGTTCTGAATCTGTCTTGGGTTCTGAGAACTGCACTGTGATGTCTGTATCTATTGCTGATCCATATGTATTACTTAGGATGACTGATGGAAGTATTCGGCTTCTTGTTGGAGGTATGTAGAGTCAGCTGTGTAATCCATGACAAAAGTTAACTTCTGATCTTGGTGATATACAATTCCCCCTTCAGAGGGCACTTATTATTATTATGCTTCATTAGAAATTACTGCAAAGGTCCGACCATAGTTATTAATGGCCTGTTTAGTTCACTGAGGTGTTTGTTATCCACACTTATGTTGAACTTTGATGTGCAGATCCTTCAACATGTACCGTTTCTGTAAATACTCCAGCATCCTTTGAGAGCTCAACAAAATTGATATCTTCGTGTACACTGTATCATGATAAAGGGCCTGAACCATGGCTACGAAAAGCAAGTACTGATGCATGGCTTTCTACAGGCATAAGCGAAGCAATTGATGGTGCTGATGGTGCACTTCATGATCAGGGTGATATATATTGTGTTGTTTGTTATGAAACTGGTGCTCTTGAAATATTTGACGTGCCTAATTTTAATTGTGTTTTTTCGGTGGATAAATTTGTATCTGGAAAGACTCACCTTGCTGATACTGTTAGTCTGGAACAACCCGATCATGCTCAGAAAGGGTTAAACACAAGTGAGCAAGTGGCTGGTCAAAGCAGGAAAGAAAATATACAGAACATGAAGGTTGTTGAGTTAGCTATGCAGAGATGGTCTGGACAGCATAGCCGTCCTTTTCTTTTTGCTGTATTGACCGATGGGACAATTCTTTGTTACCATGCTTACCTATTTGAAAGTTCAGAAAATACTTCAAAGATTGATGATCGAAGTTCTGTTAACTTAAGCAGTGTTAACTCTTCTAGACTTAGAAATTTAAGATTTGTCCGTGTTCCCTTGGACACATACACAAGGGAAGAAACGCCAGAAAGCTCAGGGCGGAGAATAACCATTTTCAAAAATATTGGTAGTTATCAGGGGTTGTTCCTTTCTGGATGTAGACCGGCCTGGTTCATGGTTTTCAGAGAACGGCTTAGAATTCACCCACAGGTGAGAAATCCAGTTTTCACCTATCCACTTCAATATGCTCAGTCACTTGAAATAGGGATATTATTGTTGCCTTGTCAGCTGTCACACGTCTCAGATAATTTGTTGCCAATTCTTGGCACATTGAATTGTTTATTAACTGTATTGAATCTAGAAGGATGCAATACCATTACTAAAAACCATCTACTCTGTATCAGTTTCAACAGTAAATTACATTCTTTTTTTTATGCTATACGTTCCTTCTTTCGGTTGTATTGTTCCGTACCATGCTAAGCTTTTTATTTTCTTTTTATTCGGAGACTCTGAAATCCAAAAATGTATAACCTGAAACTACAAAATCTAGAAAATATTATGTTGTATAAAGTTACTTATATCTGATTTCATCCCCTGCAGTTGTGTGATGGATCTATCGTTGCCTTCACTGTTCTGCACAATGTTAACTGTAATCACGGCCTCATATATGTTACCTCACAGGTTAGAGGACAACATGCTTTTCTGTTCTTGTTGATTTTTCTTATTTTTCTTATCTTTTTCATTTCATGTTTGAATTTATTAGGGTATTCTGAAAATTTGCCAACTGCCAGCTATAACAAGCTATGACAACTACTGGCCAGTACAAAAAGTGAGTTCCCTCTGTTGTCTGTAGCTCTATACTTATAGCAAGATTTGTATGTATTTAGATATTTAATACTGTTTATTCACTATAAGTTTTACCTTTTTGTCAGATTCCACTGAAAGGCACTCCACATCAAGTGACTTACTTTGCTGAGAGGAACTTGTACCCAATCATAGTTTCTGTCCCTGTGAGTATCAAATATCACTGTTTTCGTGTTTAACTAGCTTTCCTGCCTGTTCTTGTTTAATTTTTTAAAAGCTAATATGCAGTTGCATGGCCAGTATCAATCCCCATTTACTTGTCTCAGACATTTTATGTCAGCCATATCATTATGTTTTTCAACTTTAGCATATGCAGATATCATTTGTTTTGTTAGACTCTGTATTTCTGATTCTGTTAGGAACTATAGGTTTGCTATCTATATCTGTAGGGCATTCAGTAATTTGGCAGAAAATGGCATTACCGTAATATGCTCAAAACTTCATTGGTGAATTTTGTTTCTTCTGTCAAATATGTGATAACTCTCAAGTTTCTTTCTTGCCAATCTTTCACTTGCATTCTCGCTAAACAGATAGTATTTCTTTCTCAGTGGCTTCAAGAGTGAGAGAAAGATTGTATTGTATGCTGGTTATACTCAGAGTATTTCTCTGATTAATCAATGCTGGGTCTAATTATTTTTTTCAGGCTCACAAGCCATTAAATCAAGTTCTTTCATCTCTTGTTGACCAAGATGCTGGCCATCAAATTGAGAATAACTTAAATTCAGATGAATTGCACCGGACTTACACTGTAGATGAATTCGAGGTCCGAATTCTGGAACCAGAAAAGTCTGGTGGCCTTTGGCAAACCAAAGCTACAATTCCAATGCAAGCTTCTGAAAATGCATTGACTGTGCGCATAGTTACTCTCTTTGTAAGTTGAATGCCTTTGCATTTTCCTTTGCTTTCTTGTCATTTTGGTATCTTTTTAACTTCTATTGATTCGGCTGTTATTGAATGTCCCTAATTTATGCCTTGTTGCAGAATTCAACAACAAAGGAGAATGAAATACTTCTAGCCATTGGTACAGCTTATGTACAAGGAGAGGATGTTGCTGCTAGAGGACGTGTGCTTTTGTATTCTTTTGGAAAGGATACAGATAATGCTCAAAATTTGGTATTTAATTATTGGTCCTCTTGTTTGATCTTATTTTTTTTATCAACTTACCTTTTCACATCTTACCTGCCATGGAACATTTCTCTTTCAGGTTACAGAGGTTTATTCTAAAGAGTTGAAGGGTGCTATTTCTGCCTTAGCCTCACTTCAAGGTCATCTGCTAATCGCTTCTGGTCCTAAAGTTATTTTACACAAGTGGACCGGTACTGAGCTGAATGGCATTGCATTTTACGACGTTCCACCTTTATATGTTGTGAGCTTAAATATTGTACGTATCCTCTCCTGGCACCTCTTAACTTTGTTTTCAATGAAATTTCTAGTTCCAGTTCTTGAGTTGTAATTATGAACCTTAATCTGCTTGGAGATTTTTTCACTTGCTTCGATCACACACTTACGAAGACAGATCTGACCAAGTAGCTACATCAACACAAAGAT
The DNA here is from genome assembly GCA_036897725.1 of Erodium texanum. Taxonomy (NCBI): domain Eukaryota; kingdom Viridiplantae; phylum Streptophyta; class Magnoliopsida; order Geraniales; family Geraniaceae; genus Erodium; species Erodium texanum. Next base: position 5,134 of record JAYMSW010000620.1, on the reverse strand, counting down.
GAAGATGTTGAAAGCATTTTGGGCTCAAGACCTTGCTTATGTACACCCAACAACCTGATATGTGACATTATTATACATTGGAACCACTATAGATTTTGTTGTTGCTTTATTTTTAGTAATATTTCTACCTGCTTATGTACACCCAACAACCTGATATGTGACATTATTTACATTGGAACCACTATAGATTTTGTTGTTGCTTTATTTTTAGTAATATTTCTACCAAAGCTGGTGTTTCAAATATAGACATTCTTGAGCACCAATTGCCTCTTCTTAATGCCATCAAATGTTTTCAGGTCAAGAATTTCATTCTCATTGGTGATATTCATAAAAGCATTTACTTCCTTAGTTGGAAGGAACAAGGAGCTCAACTCAGCTTGTTGGCCAAAGATTTTGGGTCTCTTGATTGTTTTGCCACTGAGTTTTTGATTGATGGAAGTACACTGAGCCTTGCAGTTTCAGATGAGCAAAAGAACATACAGGTTAACACACATTTTATTGAGATCATATTTTATCACTGATTGATTTGAATTCCTTGACCTCAACTTGGTGTTTAGAATTGAATACATTTTGGTACATTTTGGGGGAGTTCCTTAAAACTACCTTTGTGAATGGTCCATGAATGAAAAACTACAATTTGAAAAAAATAATATGAACTTTAAGCTACCTTTTGTTTGCAAAATTATACAGTAATATTTCTGTTAATTTTTGAACAAATCACTATTTTTCTCCTTGACCCTTTTGAAAAAGTAACAGTTTTGTTAAGTAATTATAATAATTTTACTGAATTTCCCCTACATTTTGGCTTAGTTATTGACGGGGTAGTTTTATTGCGAGTATGACAGATATTTTACTATGCACCAAAGATGTCGGAGAGCTGGAAAGGACAGAAATTGCTTTCAAGAGCCGAGTTCCATGTCGGAGCACACGTTGTGAAATTCTTGAGGTTGCAGATGCTTAGTGCTACTTCCGGTTCTGATAAAACTAATCGCTTTGCTCTGTTGTTTGGTACACTGGATGGTAGCTTGGGCTGCATTGCACCACTTGACGAGCTGACATTCCGGCGACTCCAATCACTACAAAAGAAGCTTGTTGATGCAGTTCCCCATACAGCTGGCCTCAACCCAAGGTCTTTCCGCCAGTTCCGCTCAAATGGGAAAGTTCATCGCCCTGGCCCTGACAGCATAGTTGACTGTGAGCTGCTTTACTAGTAAGTCTGATCTGTCCCCAAACCTTTCTTTTGCTTGAAAATGCATGTATCCTTGTTATTGATGGAGTCACTTTACAATTGTATATGAGAGTTCTTGGTGTGAAATGACAAAAATACCCTCATGAAAAAATCTGTCATTTCACTCCCAAAAGTTGACGGAACTGGGGTAGATTGAGACTAAAAAAAATTAGGGGTTGTAAAAAACTTTATAATGCGTAGTTGGTTGACAAAAACACCCTCATGGAAAAAATGTCATTTCACACCCAAAAGTTGATGGGTAGATTGAGACTTTTTTTTTTTTTTGGAAAAAGGGTAGATTGAGACTAAAAAACTTAGGGGTTGTGAAAAAACTTTATAATGGGTAGTTGGTTGACAAAAATACCCTCGTGGAAAAAATCCGTCATTTCACACCCAAAAGTTGACGGAACTGGGGTAGATTGAGACTAAAAAACTTGGGGGTTGTAAAAAACTTAATAATAATGGGTAGTTGGTTGAGAATTTTGAAGATCTAATTTTCTTTAGGGAAATTAATTAGTTAAAAGTGTGAATTTCCAACGATATCCTTTATTTGAGTTATTGAAATGACACGCGTTAGGTCACAAGGGCATGTGATGAAAAGTCGAACACTATTTTACCGCAATGCCAGAAAATATCCCATTGTCTGCTGAACATATTTGCTTTAATCTCAGAAGCTGAAACATGTGGTTCATATTTTGCAGTTATGAGATGCTGCCATTTGAAGAACAGCTTGAAATAGCTGGTCAGATTGGAACTACTCGAATGCAAATCCTCTCCAATCTGAATGATCTATCTCTAGGAACAAGCTTCTTGTAAACATAGATATGAATGCAAACAAAACTCAAGCAACGACTTACATTGTCTTGGTTGTTTCATTCGTTGATTTTGCAAGCAATGAGTGAGATTAGTGTACTGTAACAGTAAGAAACTGCCTGTAGAAAATATTGTTGCGATCAATAATTGCGTAATGTTTGTTTGTTTCTTCAATTTTTAATTGGTGTCTTTACTAGCAAGAAACCCGAATTTTGTACATTCATTGACTTGGAATGCTAACCTACAGCTCTTCTGAGTATAGGTTTGCTGACTTTACATTTAGATGACGAGACGGAAAAAGAATGATGAAACAGAGTAAACGAAATGTAATTCTATTTTCATCCCTTGAAAAAGGGGGTAATTATACCTTTAACTTGACAGCTTTTACACATAACTACTGAACTAATAGTTGCATATCACTTTTAAAAAATCAAATTCAAAATCTACTGCAAGAACACAGTTAATTCTGAACACTACCCTTTAACTAATTCAACTAGAAGGTTCACAAGTCTCCACAACCCTGCGGATCCGTTCTATGACAACATGAACATCCTCAGGAGCCAAAGCAGCAAAACAACACCTAAACCATCCCGGTTCGATACAATGGCAAGCCGATCCAGGAGTCACATTGATCTTAGCAACAGTCAACAGCTTATTCCACAACTCAAGCTCCCCTTTCTCATTGTAAGGCCGTATCAAGCTGCTCATATTAGCCCAACAGTAAAACCCGGCACTGCTCTTTGTACAACCGATCCCCAATTCTTCAAGACCCGTCACAAATGAATCATACCTCTCCTGCAACCTCCTTCTGTTAGTCTTAGTATACTCATCAATGAACTTGGTATCTGAAAGCATTGAAATCAGAATTTGCTGAGTTGGAGAAGAAACTGGAGAAAATCTTGTTAGCTTCTTAGCTGCAGCCAAAACACTGTCATTGAAGGAATAGATGGCTCCGACTCTGAAGCCCGGAAGAGAGAGATCTTTGGATAAGCCATAGACCAGATGAACTCTGTTTCTGTCAAAATCTTCTGACTCGAGAATCTCAGACATGCTCACAAACTCTTCATCCCCATAGACGGAGCCTGCGAATATTTCATCTGAGATGATGTGTATGTTCTTATCTCTGGCAAAGTCTAAAAGATTGAAGAGTGTTTCTTGTGGTAGAAGATTGCCAACGGGATTTGATGGGTTTGAAATTAGAATTCCTCGAACTCTCACTCCTCTTTTTCTTGCCTGATTGTAAGCTTGATCAAGAGCAGCAATGGTTAAAACGAAATTGTCAGAGCTGCGACAGTGAACGGGTATTAGCTCTACTCCAGTTCGAAATTTTATATCCCTGTCAAACCTGCAAATTGCTTTTCTAATTAGATAAGCAGAATATTGTTGATAAACAAAAGTATTAGTTTCCTGTTATTAGATGAAATAAATAAAAGTTACCCAGGATAATAAGGTGTGGGAATCAAAAATGCATTTCCTGGGTCTGCCAAGCAAAAGCATAGTATCTCAACTGCAGGAGTAGCACCTGATGTTAATACTAATTGTGATGGGTCAAATGAGACTTCTCCTCCCATAACCCGAGACATAAATCCTGCCATAGCCTGCAATGACAGATAAATAAATGAACAAGAACTCGTTGCAGATCATATTGAACAGCTGTACTGAATTCTTCTAAACATATTTCAAGCCCCAAAAGATGAACCATCCAAATCATAGTTAATTTATCTTCTCAGTACCTAAGCCTCTATACATGTCTGTGAAGCATCCCGATTTCAACAACTGAAGTAAACAAAAGATGCAACCCTACAGATTATCAAATACAGGCATTCACATGTGAAATGCTTATTGTGGTTACTAAATTGATGATTGAGCTTCAGATTCCTTCAAATGGAAAATTTGTAGGAAAAAGAACCCTATTCTAATCTCAACCTGGGAATCATATCATTCATTTTCATTAAGGTTCCATCTCTTTAGAATCCAGATACATACCTTTCTAATTCACCAGTCTCTGAGAGATACAAGAGAGCACATCCTGCATATAGTCACTTATGCTTAACATGTGCATAATGTTGGTAACGAATGGTCGTACATTTGAGAGGATAAAGCTTCCGCAGTCTGCCAAACTTCGTTTGTTCTCTTTTTAGGTGCTTGTTCACTTGGCACTCTTCCAAAAATGTTTTCACTTCTTTCCTTAAAGTCGAAAGATAACTTCTGTACTAAATCTTACTTTTATGTTTGGTCTTTTTATTCCGAATATATTCTTTATCAACCCTTCTTGAGACACTTTCCAAAAGTATTCTTCTTTTATGTTTAACTTCCTGCATTATAAGCTTTACATTTCCACTGAAATTCTTAAATGCTTAACTGCTTAAGTTTGACACTTCGAGTTTACCCTGTAGTTCATTCATGTCCCAACATAGTTCAGAATCAACTTCAAACCGGAAATTTGTTAACTAGTAACCAAAAAACAACTAAGAACAAGATTCATAATCAAAATAGTAGACAGATCTGCACATGAAGCTTACCACTTTCAGCTCGGGCAATCCGTCGAAAGGCTGGTAAGTGGCAATCCCATGAATGCTCAACCCATTACCATCTCTTCCCATTGCAGATTCATTGAAATTCTCGGAAACCCATTTCTCAATCAAATCAAAGCACAACTACTACCACCAAAAACACAAAATTAACACACACAACAAAACCAATTCACCAGAAACTTCAAATGCAACAGTTCTGCAAAGTTAAGCTCACCCGATTTTCAGACAATCCGAGCTGAATGGTACCATTCGGATTCTCCGCCCTGTCGTACGGATCCTCCGATACCCTATCCAACCCGATATAGTACGGCGAATCATTGGGTTTCGCAATCGAGCTCGCTCTATCCGAGACCCGGGCCGTTCCTATAGATCCCCGAGTCGACAAACTGGTGCGGGACGGGGAGCGAGGGAGGTCGGTGAGGTCCGAGGACGACGAAGACGATGAGGGAGGCTTGGCGGGACGGTGTCGTTTCACGTAGAGCTGCAGGAAGTAGTAGAGAGTGCAAGGGATCACTGAACCCAGAATTAGGCCGCCGCGACCTTGGGATATGCCTTGGAG
>JAYMSW010000619.1:0-20971 GCA_036897725.1 Erodium texanum | reverse complement strand
GGATATGTAACGTTATCATATGAGTATTCTAGGAACAACAACTGAACCTTGTAAGGTTTACACATTAATGCACTTTAACCCTTGTCAGGTGAGCATATGTACATTGTAAGGTCAGCATATAAAATGTCCGAATTACCCCCCTGATGCGCGAATTAACCATCAGTTGTCATTAATGATGTGTTTAATCTCATCCATTAATTGATCAAATTCAATGGCTCTAAAGAATTCTCAGTTTTCATTTTAGGAGGGGTTTTCACATGAAAATTCCCTTATATATATATATATATTATCATAAGGTTTTTTAAAGTTAGAGAAAGTTCTTACTTCTAATATTTTATATTTTTTTTAGTGATGTAGTCTTGTAAATATAGAAGTAGTTTTAACATTAAAAAAACGGTAAAATATGTATATGTTAAGATTCATATGAATAATAAGGCTTGCGTATAACATTTAAGTTTTTGTGAGAGTCGGGATTGTTTTACTTTTTAAAAGTTTAAAAAGATCGTTACTTTTAGTATTTTATGTTATTTTAGTCGGTTTAATCTCAACAAATTTAAAAGTAGATTCGTCATCAACGATCAATTGAGTGTATATATATATAGACATGATAATTTTTAGACCAATTTTTAATTATACTTACCATTCCAAAATGATTTTGTGAATTTAACCGTTTGACCTAAAGATATTTGGGGAAAAAAAACTTATTATTGAACTTGTTGAAACATTTAATCATAAATATTTCTTATAAAACATATTTGTACTCGTGTTTTTTAGTGGTTATAACTACTCGTTAAAAATGTTTTGCGCAAAGTATTTTATAAACTAGTCTTCTCTCATTGATTAGTTTATATATAATAAATAACATATAGGTTTATTATCGTTTTCATACAAATACTTAAATTCAACATATGAAATAATTTAGAAGTTATTTTAAATAACCCGATTATAATAAACTTGTATATGTGAAAGTCATATCTCCTCAAAATGAGTTTATAAATTGAAATATCTTGTCAAACACAAACAACAAGTTAGCTTGTTTAACATGTCAAACAAAACTATAGTCAAAAATCTTAAGCACGCACTTAAATTTATGGTAGTCAGAGTATTTGATGTAATAAAGAGCAACAAAATAATGGTTCCTTTTAACATTTTCAGAGTTATTGTGAGCACCTACTTCAACAAGAAGAAAGGACATGTAGTAGATAGTAGTTGTTTTATTCATTGTCTTGTATATGGTCAATCCCGATATTTTATTTTATTTTGCAAATAAAATGTTGAAAATATTAATTGATTTGTTGCGATTATTTGATTTTGGAAAGTCATGTTTAAATTATTATATCTATTTGTTGTTTTCAAATGTTTACTTGTGGAATATAAATTATATATTATTATATATAACTCATTCAAATTCATAGTTCAGACTTGAAATTGTTAACGTAGCACATTCATTAGCTTTTGGAGAAAGGGTCAACCTTATAGCCTCAAACGTGTGCTTAAATCCAACTTCTCCTCCACATCTTTAAATCATTCTCATCATGAAAATCAACCTTACACTTCAACCAAACGTGTGAAGAACTATAGAGAGTTGAATCTTGAAAGTATCCAACTCTTATATATCTGGAACTAGTTTTGAATAATATTGCTTGATTATAACAGTGAAGTTTATTGTATAGCCTTTGTTGTCTGACTGGTTTTATAAAAAAAAAAAAGAGATTTGATTTTCAATTTCTTCACTTTTTCATACGTTATTATGCAAATCGTCATATATAATTTATACTAAAAGATTATTAATAACCTATAGATTATAACGTAATAAATATTTGGTAAAGTGATAATTAATATGACACGAGTGAGTCATGAACAAATAATAATTTATCGAGAAAATTAGTATAAAAAAATTCAATACTTGTGGTAATCACCTACAATATAAGTTCCTAACACTATATTGATAACGAAATTATATTTTTCAAATGGAAGTTGACATTTTTGTTCACATTATGTTTTTAATTTGGTTTTTAATAAATACCAAAGTCAAATGTTATAGAAGATGTGTGCTTTTATCTTTTATGTTATATTTCCTTTCGTGATCATCTAACATCCATATCTAAATAGATTAAATATTCAGATTCACAATGTAGAAGATCATCAAAGTACCCTAAAGATCGTGAATAGAGAGGTTATCAACTATTTTTAGTTTTAGCTTCTCTAATAATACTATTTTAGTTTATATACTTTGAATAATCAAGAACTAGGTATTATATTAATCAAACTGTTGCACATGTAACCCGACAACAACTAATTAAAATAATAGTCAATTTAAATTTGACTAATCTATAAATAACGTGATATGATTTAATATATTAGTTTAATGTCTAAATCTGACCAACTAAATCAAAAACATATATATAATTCAACATTTACTGATAACACAATTTTACCGAATATTATTATTCACAATTGATGCAAGTTGATGAACTAAAGGACAGTAGTGGGGCCACACTGAAGGAGGTCCGTCTATTTCGGTTCCATATGACATTTCACATTTTCATTTTATTTATTTATTTTATTTATAAAGTGAAACTGTTGACCAGCTTTATGATCTCCATTAACCTGTGACTGCCGTGGCCGGTAGGCTATGTTGATTGTGAGATCTGAACGGTTCGATGAACCCGACGCTGATCGGACGGCTGTGGGTGGTTACTGATGGTTGACCTCTCGTGTTTCTTGTAGTGGAGGAGATTAGGAATATAATTATGAAGTTAATTAATTGTTTTTTAAGGAAGTGGAAGACTTTGGAAGATTGGAGTTGTTTTATTTGGGTGGTGCCAAATTTCAACGGTTACAATAAGTCAAGTCATTATATTTTATATTATTTAATTATTTGTTGGGTGAGAGTTGGGCTTAGTGGGCATCATTTATTCCCAACTTGCCACACACCAATGCTTTCTTTTTTGTGGGACATTCTTATTATGCTTTCACAAATCACAACCAGTACGACCTTTGTGCCTTGTACCTTTATTGTCCGAAAATACCAAATTATTACAAATTTTACCCTTGTAAATTATGTAACATGTGAATTTTAATCACAAAAGTATTATTTTTTAATTAAAACATGGAAAATTTAATATTTGAACATTATTGAGATACACCTTCTTCAAAGAAACGGTGTGTTTGGACTCATGATTCGGGGAGATATTTGTATGAGTAGACACACCTTTCTAGAAAGGCCCAAGTTGACATTCTGACAAAGTCAACTGTGCACGGATTCGTCGTCATCTTCCAGCTAGGGAAATCCTAAAAGTTGACTTGGTTTGGAGTTTGAGCTTATCTCACTGTCATTATGGGCGAACTGAAACTGGGCTATAGTAATTGGGCCGGGTATGGGGAAACTTGGAGGGCATGTGGCTTTTTCTTCAACCCAAATTTCCTCTTAGATGTTCGCATTTACAGTTGGGCCTATAGGAAGGCCCATATGCTTCCTTTAAAAAATAATTCGAGGTTAATTCATTAAACATTAGATCGATTTTTTTATATATAATTAAGTTCAAGTTATATTTGAGTTTTAGCTAACATTTTAATATAAAGTCCTTAATAGCATTACATAGAGGATCCAACAGTAGCGGATTATAAAAGACACGAGAAACATGATCTTCCTAATGGAGCACATTTCATACATATTTTCTAATTAAACTCATTAATAGAACAATAAAAAAAGTTGTAAAGAACGGCTAATACATTGAATCTTGTAAATTTGAAAGATAAAGGAATATAAATAAGGGAAGCATGTGCGACATCCGAAGTATATTCTCAACGCCATGTGGATTCATCCTCTCCTTAATCATTTTTATGCTTTCGGGATGCTCCAAACTCTTTCTTTATTCTTCGTCACAAAAAGTAAATTAGTAATTAATTACCAGTAGGCAATTTCTAGGAACATGAAAGAGTGTTATTTTATTGGTAATAATTCAACACGAAAAGCATATTACTTTTGAGGGAGCTTTGGTCCTCGAAATGCCCAGGTTTGAGGATGATGATTACCAATATCTATTGTACTTGGTACACAAACGATATCGTTTCCTTATCTCTAAACCTCCATGGATCTTCTCAAAACAAGCAGTGGACCACTTCTGTGGATGTGGTAGATAGGTAAATTCGATAAAGTGGACTTAATTAGAGTTGATCATCTCTCGAAATGAGATTTACAAGTCTCTTTTTCTTTTGATGTTACATTATATTCATAATATATTATGGTGACACAAATCTGAATCTGTGGTTGTATAGATATATGTCCCCTTCAATTCCATGACTATATGTAATATGAGTCAAGGGTGAAAGAGATGATAGTAAAAATAGTATTATGTGTGGGACATTCCTTTATACAGAGCACCTTTTCAAAACCTTCACATAGGATGCTCACTCGAGATAACGACTCTTAACTGACCACACCTTGCGGCTATGACCACACATGAATCAATCTATCATTCATTTCTTCTTAATTTCAGATTATGTATGCTTTTATTGTATCTCGTATGGTATTAGTAATTCTGTGATTAGATTTGTCAATTGTTTATTCTGATAAGTGATGTACGAGATATACTTATTTATATGTTGATGTATAAAGATTTATATGTATATCTCGATAGTTGATATGCGAATATGAATGCAACAATTTAACTACATTTTTTAAATGCTAATTATGCACAAAACGCCACTAATGTTGTAAGATGAGTAGACTCCCATTAATTTGACTCAAAACACATAACAGTAAGTAAGAAAAGCTTGCCACTAATAATTTATGCTTAATTGATTACACATTAGAGCTATATATACAAATAGTTATGAGTAAGGCTAGCTTTGGTTGAAGTTTTGGACCAATAATTGTACTGCAAACTTGTGCCAAATTCATTTTCTTCTTTGACACCCATATTCCCTACATATATGAAGAAAAGTTTTTGGCTCTGCTTGGGCAAGTTGTAATGAGGAGGAACATTTCTGCATTGTAAGTAAGTAATGGGTCCATCACAAAACAACCAAGTATAAGTTTCTATCATGTGAGCTCCAAGTTATATAATATATTCTATTATATAAGCAAATAATTATGAAGTGCACAAGGATATGACACAATATTGATACACAACTCACGACTAATAGCTGTGGTTAGTGAATTCACTCTTGCTATTGTTGAATCATGAAACAATGATAAAAATGCATTTGAAAAGAATTCCAAGCTGGGTAATTAACTATAGATGCCGCAATTATACATACAACTAATTAACTGTGTTTTAGAGTAAATGTTTTGTCCATCGTATTGTATGTTTTAAAACTACTCGTTCGTTTTTTTTGTAAGAAAAAGATTATTTTCTATGTATCACGAGTCTTTATCTCTATTTAAATGATATTTTTGGCCAATAGGCCAATTTGGATGTATGGTAAGGTGTGCCTTTCTATTTGTGTTCCTTTTTGTTTAAGTAAATCTTATGTTTGATGAGCCTCCTTTACTTTGCCTACAGATGAAGCAAAGGGTTGAAACTGAATAATCTGCAGGAAAACAGATCTCTCCCACATGTTCTTTATTTTAACTACCATATTATACCCTCTAAATATTTGCATATTACTTATTTTTTTAAGGTCTGATTATTAGAATCCCACAAGAGATATGCTTTTTATATAAAGTCTTCCCAACAAATCATGTGATTTTTGCAGCTTTTGCTCCTATAAATATACACAGTTAGAGTTGAATTTGGGTGTCAATCAATTAAGGTGCCCTTTAATTCTCCATGTTCCGTGACATTCCTCACATAAAGGACAATGATAAAGATTATTTATGAGGTCTTGAATTCATCATCAGCACTGTCACAAACAAGAAGAAGTAATTTTCTGTATTATCTACATTGAAGTATAAAATCTCACTTGAAATTAAAAAAAACATACCACTAAATAAGATCAATATTTTACATTGCCTAAAATATATTTGCATTATATATGTTACAAACTAATATATAACACGCAACAAACAATCTTTCTTATCAACAATTCTAAATGAATGATTAGTTTAGTTCTCTGTAAAGAAGAGTCAATCAGATGCATTGATAATCATCCAATACTTTTAAATTGTTGAGTTAAACTACGTTGTTATCAAATAATTATATAGTCAATCCGAAACAATGATTTAATTAATAAGTTGATCTGACTTTTACAACATGGGAGAAAAAAAAGTAGATATAATTATATTGCACACCAAATGGGGAAGATGATGAATGGGTTTGAGCATGATGAGATAGCGTGCACTACACTACACACACTGCCACCAAAACACAATATAATCCTAATAATAAAAGAAAGAATTATAAAACGGTCACAATCCATATGAAATTCTGGGCCACCTAACCTTGTAAATGTAGTGATGATGATAAAGGAGGCGCAACCATAAAAATAAATAAAAAAAAGCTGCTTGCTTTGCAAGTAATTAAAAAAACACACTCCCACCACAAGCAACACACAGATCCAGATCCACCAACTATATTGTATTGATTATAATAACGTGTCTCTCTTTCACAACACCTCATCATCATCACTCTCTCCACGCCACCCCATAATATTCCATTCCATTATTGATCCGACCTTGCCCTTCTTATATACCTCTCTCGATCTCGAACTTGTATTTTCTAGGTCTTGTGCTGGTTTGCGGATATGGGTCTCGAGGTTGTTGATGAGTTTCAGCCCATAACTCCTGCGCGGACAGTTCCTCCTCTTCGGACAACATGTGTTTTCGTGGAGGTTGAGGAGGAAGATCAATGTCGGACGCCTAAAGCGAGTCAAGTTTCGAAGTCGGTTGATTTGTTGGTGTGTCCGGGGGCGCCGAGGAAGCCGCGGCCGGGGAAGAGGAAGGAGAGACCGGACGATCCGCCGAAGGTGTTTGTTAAGGTTCCTCGGGATCTTGGGTCGGTGTTCTTGGTGCTTCCGGGGCCTTGTAAGAAGATGAGGGCTTGTATTTAGTGAATTGACGTATTGGTTTTGTGTACCTATGTAGTCCACTGACTTATTTGTATCATGTTTTGTATAACTCACTCGTGTAATGTTCTTTCTTCTACTCTTCTTCTCAGGGCGATGGAGGGTGTGGAGTTAGATGTAAATGGCGATCCATTAATTGTTGATGATTTGAACACTATTATTTGATTGGGTTTTCTTTTGTTTGGATAATAATTGATTGCTAAATTCTTGAATTATAGCTTTTGGGTTTTTAATGGTGGATTTGATATCTGAATGTTGTCATCAATTAGTGTTAACTATGGAGTTCTTGCAAGTTGCAAGCAATCTCTTCAATGGAAGAAAATGTGAAGTATGTTTACATACTAATTAGAAATTTTACCCCATGTACTTAAAGAGTAAAAAAGAGTTTATATTTTAGACTTTGACAAGATAAATTAATTGTTCTGTTGAATAAAATGAACAAAATATATATCATAGACTTCTTATCCTCCTTGTTAAGGTCAAGTTTTCAACAAAAATATAAAATACTGAGAATAAACGAAATCAAGGACACGACACATATTGTCTACTTCGACACAAGTAAACCTATGTTGGACGGTTCATGGGGGCAAAGGCATCAAATCATAGTTAAATTATTATTTTTTACAAGTTGCAATTTAATTTACCTTATCTTTTTAACGAGATTAGAGGGTTGAGGTGTTTTATCATCCCGTCTTTTACACAATAATACATTTGTGATCCGTGAAGCATGAGAAAGATATAAATTTAGTATTTGAAGTTTTGTTTGGACACTTAGTAGTGACAAATACTATTTTAAATTAATAAATAAAACTAAATTTTGAGTGGCGCTATGTAATCACTTCTGCACTTTAATATGTAATACATTGCCTAGAGTATAAAAAAAAAAAAGGTGTTGTCTAAAGTTTAGGTGATGCTTGGCCTTGCATAGAAGGCTTGGTGTACTGTTATTGAATTGTCTTTCTTATGTCAACATGTTTGATAATTACTACTTTAGTTGACTTATTAAACTTCAAGGCTAAATTAAATACAAGGTGATGCATTAATTGTGTTTGTGTAAACTATCTTTTACCATCCATTTTTGGACTTCAGTACTGGACCTGGCCCATCCGAAATTCCAAAGGCCCACAAGGTTATTGCCGATGTTGTGCAGTGGAGCAGGCCCATCGGACCACCTAAAGGCCCACCTCTTATCACTAGTGTTGAAACTTAACTGTCGGTTGAAGAATAGTTTTAACATTTTTTTTTTGAAACGATAACATTTGCAGGGAAGGTTGTATTATTATTTTTTTGGGTGTATTTTAGAAAATGATCTTGTGTTACGAATATTATCAAAATAAGATCGTATAAATTTTTTTGCATCAAAACACGACCATGTATATTTTTTTTAGTTCAACGTTACTAACGGCATTAAAAAAAACATGTGAAATGACAAATTTAACCCTCCTCAAACCTTAATTCTCCAAGAGTACAAGGTAAATTAACCACAAATGTGAGGGTATTTTCGGGTTTTAAAAAAAAATGAGGTCACATGCTTGTCATTTAACCATTTTCCGTTAGTTTTACCTGACGTTGAGCCAAAAAAATATACATGATCGTATTTTGATACAAATTTTTTTATATGATCCTATTTTGTTAATACTTGATACCATAAGGTCAATTTTTTTTAAAACATGGAATCAATTTTAAATAACATCTAATTACAATGTTTTACCAACTCTACATCACTTATAGTCTATCAATTATTTAGTAACCTATATACTTTTTGTTGATACATTTAGTAACTTATACAGTATTTGATCGATATAATTGTTTTTTTTTATAAGGGATCGATATAATTGTTCAAACACTGCATGCACTAATATATTAGCTAATATAATCAGTCAAATCGGAGGTATTAAACAAAATACACGTGGAGGCACCTGAGAGGAGAGTCCATAAAAGAGAAGAAAAAAGAAAATGGATCAAATACTGTGAGGGACTCTCAAAGCTTTCTTGTTGCTCTCAAAGTCTCTCAGCTTCTCTCAACTTTCTTTCAGCTCGAAGCAAGACCTGCCGCACCAAATCTACCATCTTCTCCATCCACAGATCAGCAGCCGAACCGAACAGAGCAGGAAGAGATCGGCAATGGCGTATGTGGATCATGCTTTCTCGATATCGGACGAGGACATCATGGTGGGGACGTCCTACGCCGTCAACAACCGGCCTCCCACCAAGGAGATCAGCCTTGCCGTCTCGCTTCTCGTCTTCGGAACCATTGGCATCGTACTCGGCTTCTACATGGCCTACAATCGTGTCGGTGGCGACCACGCTCATGGTATACTTTCCCCCCAGTTCTTGCCTCTTTTACTTCCAATTTTGTTCGGCGCGCCCCAAATCAATTTGGGGGTTTTGGTATGATTTGGTTGTCCTCTATTTCCCTTTAAAAAATCGAGCAAAGAAGAACCAAATTATTACTTGAGATCTACAGAAAGCCCAAAAATGGACGGGAGGTTTGGTAGATTTAGGGTTTTGCTTGCTGTTTATGATCCGGGTCTTTTGGGTTGATGAAGATGCTCCATAACTTAGATACGAGCATTTAGGTTACTGTTTTCAATTAAACCTAATTATGCTGAATATCTATTGCATTGCAGTGTAGTATATAAATACCAAACAAGTATAGCATATGACTATTGTTTAAAAATTAAGCATATTTAGTTTGTACTTTCTGGTGTTTCCTCCTAATTTACCCCATGGTCCAACCACTCGCATTATTATACCTAACTTGTGGAGATGTATTGTGGATAATCTGTGACTTCACTAAAATCAAAATGAATAGCTTACCTGTAACATCCTTTTAAGTAGGACATTTATTTTGGGAGGAAAGGAGCAACTGTTTACCCCTTTTGCTGAGGCCCTTAACTAAAGATCAGTTTTTGTTTTCAGCTGATTATGTCTGATTTAGATTCTTTTTGCTCCTTTTGTTGCTCACAAAAATATGGAGAAATTCTTATTTTGATTGTGTCCCAGCAAAGCTACACTAGCTTCTGATTTTTGTTCTTATTTGTTGGTTGTTCTGTACCCGAATTGATTGTATAATGGTTGTAGTGAGAGTATAGTTGGAACCTTGGAAAATTGGTTCCTCAATGTCTCTCACCTGCTAAGACTGCTTAATTTACAGTTTCTGAGTTGGTTTTGATTTTTTCAATCTTTTGTGATGATTAGGGGTTTTCTTCGCAATACTGGGTGCTATATTGTTCATTCCTGGGTTCTACTACACACGGATAGCATATTACGCTTACAAAGGATACAAAGGTTTCTCTTTCTCCAACATACCCCCTGTGTAGAACACATTAGCTGGCGCTACAATTGGGTGACTACTCATGTACAGATGTTCCCTCTTGAGTTACTAGTTTTCTCCATGTAGTTTTGTTTACATAATAAGAAATACGTTAGATGCTAAACAAAAGGCTTTTGTTGGTTTTCTTGTTGCACAATAGTGGAATCTTGTATGTTTGTGGATGATGTGATGGTTTTATAATCTCTTGCTAGTACTTATTATGGACAACCGATTTATGTGTTTAACCTAAGTTGGGATTATCTGTAGTTCTGTATTTGAAAATAGCCTCGCTTTTCTTTCTTTTTGTCATTATCTGCTGCAAGATTGGAAGGTATTGGAATAGATGAAAGTTAAGGACACTGTAAGAGAAGCAGGATATGAATCACGATCCTTACAGTGATCTTTTTGGCTGGAGACTGAAGTAAAGCTTGAGAGTAGTTTTGTAGGGCTTTCTCAATTTCGGAAGATTTGGTAGGAATGTGGAGATAGGGATAAGTAGATATGTGCTTGATGTATCTTAGGGATTAAAGGCATAAGATATTAGGTCAATTATTATTTACTTGTTGAACCTAAGAAAAACAAGCATTGCAAATGTTATGTCTTCCAAACATGATGGAAGGATTGTCTTCTGAATTGTTTTAAAGATTGCCCGAAGGGCTGATAAAAAAAAAAAAGATTGCACAAAGGCTTTTGAATGCTTTCATTTCCTGAATGATTTGGAATTTGATCCTTCACCTCTGTGATTATTATTTCTAGAGTCACTTGGTTATGGATTATATTTCATTATGTATCCTTTACTAGTATGCTATCTCTTGAATCGGATTAAATTAGAAAAAATTATTCGAAGCAATGAGTAAGTTCTAAGATTCAAACTCATGATCTTGTGTATAAAAGCGATTTTTTTAATATAAATTATCACTTGACCTAGTCTATATAGATGGACAAACATGATTTGAACATATATTTTTTTTGTAAGAATTAGATACAAAGTAGAATTTGGATTAAATTTAAATAGATTTAAATAACGTATATTTCCCTGTTTATGTCAATTGATTTAATTCAAAGCAATATTTTTTTTCTTCTGGCACTTGGTTAAAGGGAAATCTAATTCCAAAAAACAGAGAAAAGAGATAGGTTGTGCTATTTATAGCATCAGCATTCCAAATTGTGTTAAGTGCAAGGAACAATGGAAGAACTGCAGAGAACCAAACGGAAACGAAGCTCTTCCGCCGGAGACTCGCCCGTTCACGGCACCGTTCAGGTTTCCGACTGCAACGTCGACACTATCTTCCCTATTTTACTCGCAGCTCTCTCCGCCACCACCAATCAAAACTCGCTAATAAAAAAATGCCTGAACAATCTCCGCCTCTCTCTTCTCTCCGGAACCCACCAGACCCTCCCCGCCTCCATCCTTCCACTCCTACCTCTTCTCCTCACCTCCAAGTATAGCCCCCGCTCTCTCTTTCTACTGCTATTTTGATGAAAAAAGCTATCTTTATATATATATATTTCTTCATCTTATTGGTTTGCGAAATGGCTTTGACAGGTCTGCGCCGATTGCGTCACGCACGGCAGAGTTTGTGGGAATGGCCTCGCTCAGTTCCTTCGAGGCCAACCAGCAAATCGCTCTCGATAGCCAGATTCTGAAGGTTTTGATCTCGGTGGCAGGGAGATTGAAGAAGAGGAGTGTGGCAATTGATGCTTGTCATGCTATTTTGGATGTTGCCACCACCCCTGTAGGCCAGCGGCGGTTGCTGGAGCTCTCAGCATTGGAAACTCTTATGTGAGTATTATGATTGAGCTTAATTTTTTATTACATGTTTATTTTTCTTGTTTGCTTGTGTTTGATGGATATGAAATTGATATGGATCATGCTTATCCTTTTTAGTTTGGCTAGAATGTGAAATTTACTGATATTGGGTGGTGTCAATAATTTATTGAAAATGCTATATGGTATGCATATTGGCCAGGCTAGGCTTATCATTGTTAGTACAAACCGGTTCCAAAATACTATGTATTATTTTGTTCATATCATCTGGATGTCAACTTAATGACCCCATATGATTCATATTGCAGACAAATTAGTGGGTTCCATTCCACACATTATTGTGTTTCATGAGGTTGCTCTATTTTATAGGTAGTTATCACTGATCTGATATTATTCTTTTTATTTATTTATTACATGTATTAATTCTAAGATTTCATAGAAAACATTGTTATTGCATACTTATTCTAGTTATGTTGATGCCACAATCCATTGCTTGCCCACAAGCAATATGCAAACTGTAAAATGGTTGGTTTTAAAGTAAATGGTTTCTTCATGGATCATGGTGTTCATGTCATGGGTTTGTGTTGCATTGAAATGTATAATTTAGCTGTTAACCGGATGAACTGATAAACAACTTCAGCAATTTTAGATGAAAGTAGACTTGTTACAAGAATCCCCTTCCTCCAATATTGAACAGTTTTCGTCTCCAATAGTGATGCCTGATAATCTCTCCAAAGGATAAGTAATTTGAGTAACCAAATATGGTGCTTGTGCTGAGGAAGGGACACGTTGACATAATTTAATATATATATAAATACTAGAAAAAGAACATGTCTTAAATATTTGATGGTCTTTAATTGATGCATGCAGTGGATTTGATAACTATGTTTTAACATTGCAATTTTTCATAAATGTGAAAACATGTAGCTTGGAGCCTTGGACGACATGATTATGGACTAGAACTCATGATTTCTCTTTGCATTTTCTTGCTTGAGAGAATTAACTTAATGGGAAATAGTTCTTCTAAGTTCTCTGTCATTCGGTCCACAAGAGAGAAGTAGTTATAGTTAATGGAAAGGATTTTCTGGTCAAGGAAGACTCTTTCATAATGTATGGTAAATGACTTCCTCGAGTATAATGGAAATCGTTCTATTTTTATTTGGAATTTTTGTCCTCAAAATATTTTCCAGTTGAAAGATTTTACTTTGAAGCAAATGTAGTCTTAAATCATTATATGTTTTGTTTCTTGTTGTTATCAGTTTTACTTCATACTTAAGCGTGGTGTACTGTGATGAAGTAGTTGACTGTGCGCCACTTCAATTTATCAATCTGTTCTTTCTCTTTCATTATGTTTTTGCTTGTTTCTTAACATGCTTTAAAATTTGAAACATGACAACTAATTTGTTCTTGTGAATTCAATTTACTCGGTTGAATGTGGTAGGTATTGGTACTTTTCTAAGCTATACTGTAACTTGACTAAATATTCTTTAGTATTCGACTCCTTCAGGTTTCCAAATCTTCTATATCATTGATTTCTCTGAGCATTGTGGACAATGGAGATGGTACCTTCGATACTATAGGGTTCAAGAAAGATGAGCTTCTAGTATCACTTCTTAATGCGGCAGTCATTCTCATTAACACTTGTAGAATTGAGGATGTGGATAAGATACCAAGGGAGCTTTGTGAATCTTTCTTAGTCTTCATGAAAATACTATGGATGAAAGTGCATAATCAAATGCTACTTGGTACCTCTTCAAGATGCAATCAGGAAGAGTTCTATGTAAGCAATATCAGAGTTAGCAATATGGCTGAAACTGTTTTCAGACTTTCTGCTAGTGTTGATCAACTTGGCAGACCTTTGACATTTGAGGTAATTAGAAGAAGCATCTTTGGTCCAACTGACTCATCTTTTGAAAATTTCATGTTAGAGCACTGGGAGTTATCACCTTTTCTTGTGAGTAGATCCTCGGATTTGAAAAAGGATGATGATATATTTAGCTCATTTGTAGAATCTATAAACTCCATGGGAAGAGTCCCTTCTCTCATTTCTTCTATCCTTCAAAGCCTGATATCTTGTCTGCCTATTGCTTCAGATGAAATAGACATCCTTAATTTCTTGAAGGAAGTGAGAAACGAGTTGGGCTGTCCAATAGTCTATCAGCAGGATATACGGGTGGTGAAAACAGATAGACATTTGAACAAAGAGGTTCACTTTTTTCCGCCAAGTTCCCGTTCCTGCTCCATCCAAGCCCCTCATGTTTTGTATATTGATGATATTTCAAAATGTAAAGGAGCATATAGAGAGGGTTATACTATTGCGCTCCGTGGCATGGAGTTTCGCTTTCGGAGTGTTGCTGATATTGCAAATGGATTAGCTTCTATGTTTGGCCAACCATCAGTTGGTGCGAATATATACTTGACACCGCCAAACTCTCAAGGCTTGGCTCGTCACTATGATGATCATTGTGTTTTTGTATGCCAACTTTTCGGAACTAAGCAATGGACAGTTAGTTCTCATCCAAATGTGCAATTACCTCGCTTGTACGAACCCCTTGCTGATCTACATGCTTTAGATGTGGATAACTCAGTGGCTGAGAGCAGGCAATATGTTCTAAGGGAGGGTGATATTTTGTATATTCCAAGAGGATTTGCTCATGAGGCATGCACAGAGAATATTGGGCCCTGTGGGTCTGCTGGGTTTTCCCTACACTTGACACTTGGAATTGAGGTTGAACCTCCATTTGAGTAAGTTTGCATTAGCTTTACCTTTTTTTCCTTTCTGGATAGAAGTTGGCAATTTGATTTTCTTCCGTTTATTGTTCTTACAAAGTTACTTATTTTGCCTTAATGGTCTTATATTATCTCTTACATGCAAGTGTTCCTTGGATCCTTCATTCCCTCACACTAGGTCTCAATCTATTTGTGGAAACCATATTACTTTACTGCTTGGCTTAGTTCAGGTTGCATTTTAGAAGTACCGCCAAATTTAGTGGTCAAAGGCTAATTTATTGATGAATAGAATCTTCATAAGCACATGCCATTGTAGTATGTGGGGTGGCCACTTGATTACATAGGTGGATAACACGATCATTGGCTAATATTTTTTTTGATAGCTCAAATTGAATAATTTTATTTTAGGGGTCCTATACTTAATTGTTTCTTAAGTTTTTCATTTGGATGTCCTATTATTAGATTAAACTCTCTTTTTTTCTCGTTGATTGAGTTGTTATAGTATAAAAGGCGAAAACAGCTCATGTGGCCTGACCCATTCTCTTGAAAAAAAGATATATAATACAGTAGTGCCTATCTGTAGGACAAATAGACAAGGTTTTGGATCTTATGTCTCTGGAAAAGCTGACTTGTGGACATGTGTATAGTTATAAATCGTAATAATGAAGCATGCATAGATCGTTATCAGAAATTAAAAGGCATCTAGTCTATGTAGATGGGAATTAAAATTTTCAATCATGATACTATTATCTATCAGGGATGCACTTATATATTGGTGATACTTACTGTTACTGACTCTGCATGTATGCATAAAATGTTCTGCAGGCTAAGAATTGAAAGAAATGAACTTAGTATATGTGGGTTTGATTTGATGTATGTGGGGAAGTTATGAAAAGCATTGTACTAAAACAAACGAATTGCTGAAAACTTCTTAAATTCATATAATAGAAATTGCTTTGTTCAATCTCAAACCTTGTTTTGGTTACAAAAGAGACCAAACATCTGAAACCTTTTATGAAAATGAACTCTAATATGTTTAGAACCCAAAAGTGAAATAATTAAGTTGTGATTGTGCAAGGACATGCTTTAATTCTCACTGTATTCTATTTATTTACATGCAGATGGGAAGGATTTCTTCATGTTGCACTCCATTGTTGGAACCGGACCCAAAAACAACAAAAACATGCTTCCTTAAAATCCTCAAATGAAAATCTGAAGTCGATGTCTGTGAGTGTGTTACATCTTGTGATTGGGTTAATTGGTTGTTCTGAACCTACTTTTAGGAAGGCTTGCTTGGTTGCTGCAAGTTCTTATCCATCTCAAATTCAGGGCTTTCACGATCTGAATCAGGAAACCATTTTCAGCCATTTGATTGATAAAGTTCATCATATCGAGTCAAGATTCTTAGAAGCTGTCAGAAGCATAGACGTTGCTATTCAAAATAAACAAGATCCGTTCCAACGGATGAGATGGCTCCAACTTTTCATGAACCAGGGAGGAGAAGCCATGGAAGGGCTTGATTTGGATTCACCTTTCATGAGAATTGAAGATGTTTTTGCTTTATGTGCTAAAGACATAGACAAGGCTGAAGCTGTATTCATTCAGGTTAAGTCTAGGTTCTGTGCTGAGGTGCTATTTGGGGATGTCATGGAGAAGTATAAGATGTTCCTTGAAAAGTTCAAGAAGACAAGAAAGCAATATATGAATGGAATGCTTTCACTCCATGGTAATTGAACAGTACTGTTGTCTTGTTTGTACAAGACATTTGCTTGTAGTAATGACAGTATCTAACATGTATGCCTTATTACCTTAAGTTGGTCACATACAACAGCTAACACCAAGGGGCAGTTTATGCTTTATACCTCAAGGTATGTTGTGCATCAGCATTGACTTATTTTTATTTTGTTACCGTAATTGTCTTAGGCAGTTACTTGTTAGGGAAAATAAAGTGATTACCCTGAATATGACAGGAAAGAAATATTTTCACCCAACATATCATAATTTCTTACATTGCTACTGTGCCATACTATTTGATTGGAACATGTGTGCATAATGCTTATGATCTGGCAGGTATTCTAAGGTTTGGGATGCTTGGGAGTTGGTGTTGGATGAGTTGTAACTCCATGGTAATCAATGTGGTAAACGAGCTCATCTGGACTCTCTCCATTGATCGAATATGTAAGATCCATGTCACTTCCTTCCTTTGTTGATTTTCTTATCTCTCTGTCAAGGTTCTGCACTTAGAAACAAGAGTCATGCAAGTATAGTGTTAGTCATGAATCAAGTCGATGATTTAGAGTCAGTAAATATTAGAGGATTTTCAAGAAGTACCTGAACAGTATAGTGTTCGGATTCTGGAGACGCTGTCTTGAACTCCATCATGAATCTCCTTCCCGGGAAGTAAGTGGTAGAAGAGGAGCTAGTATCTTGAAAAAAGAGATACAGCACAAGAGTAGTGAGGACACACAATAAAATGATATGAGAAGGTTTCATCTTGAGCATGAAAGAAAGTAACAGTTGGGTCGATCTTTTGATGAGTGAAGGGAGAAGAAGATGATGGTGTATATATGCAGGAGATTCGGTCGTCAAGGGTTGTGGTTGGGTCATGGGTCTAAGTCAGTCCTGTGGGGTGGGAGAATCATAGGCATGGGGCTCAGACATGTCTCCCACAGTCCCAGCCCGGGCTCAATAATTGATGGAGGCCATGGGAGAGTGGAGTAGGCCATTGATCTTGATTGTGTTTGGGAGGTTAAAGGAAAGGGGAAGAGGAGAGGTTCACGTGCGTGTTCCATGCCAAACAAAACCGTTCACGGCTAAATCATTAACCCATGTTTTGTCCTCACCAATCAATACTATTAGATAATGTCATCATGGTTTCTCTCACCATCACCATTTGAGCCTTCTCTCATTGATATCTTCAGAACTTGCAGAAGCTCATGACTCTTGTATCTTTAGCTTCTTCAGCCATTTCAATATTTTGATCTCTTACCATTCTCAGTTTTACCAAGAACTATAAACCATTGTTTTTGGATTTTTTGTTGTTGTTGGAATGATATTGGTGTTATGTTGTTGATAAAAACACAGAATTGGACATTGGGTCAAGTGGCCTGATGAGATGGGCAATGGGGACAAAACTCTGTTATATCACATGTCACTGAGGCCTTACATAAGGCTATCATGAAGAGAAGCCTGGGGAAAATAATTGAACCATGTCTCTTTGATGTTACCTGTTGAAGGATATATCATATATATGACTGGTTTCATCCTATAATATTGGAGGCGATGAAAATTATATGAAAAAAATGTAATTAATGTGAGATCATTGGGATGGTGATGGGTATGTTGTATATGATAGTGTTCCTTATAATATCCATTTGCAATACAATACTGAACAATTTAGTAATGGCTGGGCTGAAGAGACAAGTTGTCTAGAGTGAGTCTTGGACAATCTTTTTCCTTGTTTTATGAAACTTCCCATTGAAAAAATGGAAAAGGATAGTATTTCTTTTTCTTGGAATATATTGCTTCTTAAAGCTTTCTTATATGAATCTTAACCACTACATGTAGTGCTACTTAAGGAATTACCAGGTTCCCACATGGAATGGGTTTATAGAGAGAGTATCAAATAAAACAAGCACATGGAATGGGTTTATAGAGAGAGTATCAAATAAAACAAGCAAGAAATAGTACTGGGTTAATTCATGTTTAACAATAAAACTTGTTAGTTTAATGAGATTATTCCAAAGAAAGGTTGCAAAAAGATGGGATTATGCATAAGAACTCATTTCGAACTATTTCAAGGCTTGACTGGCTTAATGGTCAGACACTTGAACTTAAGTAAGATCTGGTTCTAAATCTCAGTAACTGCACTTTACTTATTCATTTATTTCTAATTTATGTTAAGCTTTGAATTTAAACTCATAAGCTCCATTTATGAACTGTCCAAACGTACTAACGACAGGTTATTTATGCTCACTAGACTCCATAGTACTTTTCCTTGCTCATAAACAAGCAATCAATATTTTGTTTCTGCGTACACCTAAATATTGCTCTATAAATGCCCTACAAATACATGAGCATCATCACTTCTCTAACTTCATAAACCCTACTAGCTATAAACATGGCAAGGTTCTTCTCCACAAAGTGCCTTGTTGTCCTCGTACTTTTATCGGGTAATGTCTACCTGATCCGATGGTTAACATGTTTAGTTTGTTACGAAAACTTGTTTGTTCAACTGGTCAAACACTTGAACTTAGGTTTCCAAACCTTAGTTGTTTATTTTCTTTCCAACTTATCTCTCTTTATTCAATATTCAGCCCTTATGTGACCTATCTCAAACTAAGGGGTCACAAAAAGTTTAGAGCACTCTGCTTGATGTTTCCTTACTTCAAGGGGGGAGGGGAGATTGTGTAAGCGGCAATGTGGGTAGGCTTTTTTGAATGCACCAAGCCTAAGACGTGCACGTGAGCTCGGGGTCGATGCAATGCGCAGTGTAATTAACCGTAAGTGTTGTATCAGAACTGCAAGAATAAGCATGATTAATCATAGGGTGGAGGTGATAAACGGTTGTGAGCCGAACTAGGTTAGCTTTGATATCATGTTAAGGTCTGACTCGCCTAAAAGTTCAAATTGATAGGTGAAGGCCTAGACTTATTATATAAGTTAGTGTTGTGACATCTATTTGATGTGGGACTTTGACATTAGGTTATGTTATGTAATGACGTATATAAATTATCATTTAATCCAATCATTCTTTTAATTATAGAGGTATCAAAACCATTTTTCTCCTCTTGAATCACGTGATGATGATCGAACAAATAGATAATCTATTAAGCCCATGCAGGCTACATTTTAAGTCGCAAAATATTTTATTAACAATGATAACAAATGTTGGACCTTGAAAATCTATATATGCTACAAAGTTGGACACAAACTTTATAAATAATTAAACATATTACAAATTTAGTAAGTAATTATTTTTATTGGTTTAAATCAAGAAGTAAAACCAAAATATAAAATTAATCAAACCAATTCAATCGAGAAAAATTGGTTGGAGTTCGACTCGATTTAAAAAAAAAATGCTTACTCCTAGATCTAGTTGTTTTTCACTTAGTTGTTGATAGGAAGGTTAGGCAACATGAAGACATCAAGGAGACCCTAAAACTTGTTATTGGTAGAATCATATAGAAACACATAATAACTTTGAATGGAACATCCCACGAAATCATAAATATTTAGTTATTTTTGTTTGATAAGGTTACACATTCTATAAAGAATTCCAAACTTATAACCATAATCATCCGATATGTCTTTTAAGGATTTAATATATGTCGTCAATTTCGAAGATGCAATAATATAAATAAGGTGTAATAGCAAATAAGCATAGACCATCTTGAAAAGAAAGCATAAAAATTAGTTAGGGTAGTTATGTAACTTATCCCATCTAATTTTTAGTTCAATAATTTATCGAAGAATACAGTTTAGAGAGTATGAGTTCTTTATTTTATTCATACGAATGAGTTGGACAACAATGGTAAGTTCTATGTCATAGGAATAACATCTAATAAAGGATTTATATGAATTAATGTTGTCTTAGGGTCTTTTAATGTAAGTTTTAATGTTTTCTTAATGAAAATTACACTACACCATATTATAAAGTATGTGACAGAATTATTTTGATTGTTTCATGTATGTTATATTGTGTGCCGGAATCAAAATAACATATTAATAGTTACAACTAGCTACTTTGATTGAATCAAATATAGCATATCTAGGGTTTCTACATATTGTAGATTATTTCACTAACCTTGTAATTAATTAGTGATAAAGAACTGTTTGTCTTTACTATTTCCTACCACAATATGGCTCATTTGTAAATCAATGTTAATCAGCGAACCAACAAAACATACAAATTCTCTTTGCAGTTATCATTCCTAATACATATACGGTCAAACCTCTTACTTACTAATTACTTTGGCTATATATTGTTCTCAATAAAATTATTATTTAGTTAAACATAATTACTTGGTTACAATAATAGTTAACTCATATTATATCTGTCCATCAAGATTGGCCTGGTGGTAAAAGGCGGAGCTACTACCAGACTTGTGGGGGCACGTGCTCCCACTGGAATTTGTAAAAAAAAA
>JAYMSW010000618.1:0-20972 GCA_036897725.1 Erodium texanum | reverse complement strand
GACCAAATGTCTTCAACCTCATCAATTCTATCAATTAGAAATTGATGTGTGGTTTAAACAATTAATAAAATTGTAACAAAAATCAATTTTATTCAAAACATATAAAATTTGTCCAATACTTATGTCACGTAGCATGAGACTCACTACTTCTATATCATTAATATTTCATGTTAATCATAGATACAAACATAGGTGATAGTCTATGATTGGTGATGTCTAGTCACGAATCCAACAATCATAAATAACTTCAAATTATTTCGAAAGAAGATTGTCACTCATATTTTTAACACTTAAAAATGATCGTTTCATACAAAACACTTTTGGACTATGTTCTAATAGGAGAAAACACCTTTATGGAAAAGAACATATATCATTACCATACGGGATAGTTTATATACTATACAAACACAAGCAATGCTCTACGCCATACATTACTCACATAAGTATGATAGAAACCATAAGAGGAAGCATTGCTAAAAAAACTCAAATTTGTTGGGAAGTGTTACGATTGGAATAAGTTGGGGAACAAATCTTCTGAATGCAGGTTACCAAAGGGAGCTAGAAATAATGAAGCAAATGTTGTGAAAACATGGTCAAATATGTAGATGATATCAATCTATATGGAATGACATCAAATGTCAACATGATTGAATTACACCCCGAGAGTGGTGGCTTGATATCATTGCCGCACATGATTCTGAAGATGACCTCCGGGAGGGAGGTAACATTACAAAATGTCTCTTATGTGACATTCTTGAGTAAGGTGTGAATTCGACTTTGTTTGTTGTTGTATCTTGGGAGACGGTTGCTCATACAGAGCAACAAAAACGTCTCAAGAAAACCGATTTGTAGGCTTCGACAAAACCAATTCCCTCTTTGAAACTATGATTCTAGGTTTATTTATTTTCATATTTATGAATTCCAGATATTATAATTGTTTATTATCTTTCTGATTTTAGCCTTGGAACTAACCCCGTAGTCTAACAATTGGTAGTATAAATAGTAATGCTTTCACTAAGCTGGGGTTGTCACAAAACAATGTATTGAGCCAAGAGGCCAGAGTTTGGTTTTGTTAGAATTCTCCTGAATGAATCAAACAAAGTTTCGGTTTTGCAGTAACGATCCGTGTAGAAATTATAAGATTCGTTACACCCCATTTTGCGGTAAGAGCTTTGGGTGTTTTACTAGAAACTTCCTGTATGGCCCACACATGGGATGAAATAAGTGACAACGTTTCTATGTCAATTAATGTATATGTAGTTATGTGAACTTATTAGATAGGTTAGGAGTATATACTTAATGCGCAAGGGTTTGGTAGTTAATTGGGTAATTGTAAATGACGTATCAACCACATGATAGTAATGATAAATCTCGTTACACAAGCAAAGCTTACCTTTCTGTTTTGTATATTGTTCTTTGCATGCCTATCTCTGAATAATTGTATATTGTTCTTTGCATCCCTATCTCTGCTTCCATCTCAAATCTTCTCACTTTTTTTTTTCTGTGCTTTTATTTATGTTAAATTTTGCCTTTTCACTACCGGGGTTCGATTATATGTAGCTTATCACAGGTTTCTTCGGCTGTTCTTTTCAGGGTAATCTTTTTTTTTTTGAAAGTTCACCGACAAGTAGTTGAAATAAAAAAACTTGGACTTAAACTGAACTTTTGTGTTATGTTCTTGGACTTGAAAGGTGGTCATGGAGATTGAGGAGGAAGAGATGTCACCGAGAATGGAAGATTATGAAATAATAGAGCAGATCGGAAGCGGAGCTTTTGGAGCCGCATTTCTTGTTCTTCACAAAGTTGAGAGAAAAAAGTGAAAAAAAATTCTGCATTTGCTTTTATATATGTGTTATTTGGTATCTTCTCAAAAAGGTATGATTGTTTCTTTCTTTTCCTACACGTATTTCTCGTGTTTTGTAGGTATGTGTTGAAGAAGATTCGTTTGGCGAAACAAACTGAAAAGTTCAAGCAGAAAGCACATCAAGAGGTTATCAACATTCAAGAACAAAGTTTTAAATCAGAAAAAAAAGGGGTTTATTTTGACATTTGCTTCTGCTCTACTGTAGATGAGTTTGATAGCAAGGTTAAAAAACCAATACATTGTGGAGTACAAAGATGCATGGGGTGAAAAGGTAAAAATCATCTGTGAAGTTACTTGTATGGTTTTGTCCTACATATTGTTATAGAAAATGGAATATGATTAATAACCTTGAATCTTTACAGGAATGTTATGTGTGCATAGTAACAAGTTACTGTGAAGGAGGAGACATGTGAGTGAGGATGAAATTAACAAGTTTTGTTAGACCAAAAATGATTATCCATTGTACTGATGATGCAGGGCTGAGTTGATAAAGAACACAAGAGGAATGTTTGTTTCAGAAGAGGTAACAATGTGGATAGATTAGATTAGTTGGAAATTGCATTACCTATTGCACATTTCTTGTCCAGATGATCTGCAAATGGCTCGTTCAGCTGTTGCTAGCTGTGGACTACCTCCACTCAAATCGTATCCTTCATAGGGATTTAAAGGTACTGTATTATCTCGATAGCTTAGACGATTACATCTTCCCGAGTAACTTTGTAATGTAATTTCAGTGCTCCAACATATTCCTTACAAGAGAGGGTGACATCCGGCTTGGTAAGAAACACTTGTTCTGTTTTTCCTTCCTTGTAATGGATTTTATCTTATGCGTTGACATGTATAGGTGACTTTGGACTTGCTAAACTTCTTAACAAAGATGACCTTGCTTCCTCGGTAATGATTATTCCTCCACATAACGAATTAGCGAGTTCGTTTATGATTAAGACACAAACTGATACAGGTTGTGGGTACCCCTAACTACATGTGCCCGGAGCTTCTTGCAGATATCCCCTACGGATACAAATCCGATATATGGTCTCTAGGTAACAAACTTGTATGTTACTTGTATTGTTGCTTAGAATTGAGAGCTTGCTATTGCTATGGATCCAAACAGGTTGCTGCATGTTTGAAATAGCTGCACACCAACCAGCATTCCGGGCTGCTGTGAGTATCAACTTCTCTCCAACTTCATTAAGCCTCAGATTAGATAGACATTGATACTCAAAACTCGACCAATCAGGACATGACTGGACTCATTAACAAGATAAACCGCTCCTCCATTTCTCCTCTCCCAACAGCATATTCTCCAGCATTGTAAGTAGATGTAGAAGCCCATCTTGTCTCAACTTTTTAACATCCACCTATATGTAATGTGTTACTTACTTTGTAGGAAACAGTTGATCAAAAGCATGTTGAGAAAGAACCCCGAGCGCAGACCAACAGTGAGTTCATGTGTCTCACTTCTTTCTCCTTTTCTCCAACGCATTGTGACCCATTTTTAGGCTGCAGAGCTGTTGAGGCATGTCCATCTTCAACCATACCTTGCTCAATGCCAAAACCTGTCTCCGGTCTTTCTCCCAGTGAAATCGGAAAGCTCCAAGGATAGGCTTAAGAGAACAAGACTGTCTAACAGCACCCGACAGGCATCTAGAGCACAAATTTGCATAGGAGCTATCGCTATCACCAACTTTGTCGATCAACTGGAGAGTACTAAGCCAGGTATGGACCTGCAAAGAAAATTGGAAACCATGAGGGACGAACACGATTTGGTGCTTAGATGTCTATACACAAGAAACCCCATTTCGCATCCAAACAACAAAACCATGATTGTAGCAAAAGAAAGTAAATTTGGGGTGGAAAAAGATGACAGTCAGCAAGAAACGAATGCAGAGTCTAGTGTGGCATTGATGCAGAGGGACGAGACAAGGACTGAATGGGAATACAAAAGCAGGCAGAGAGCTGAAGCTCTAGAGTCACTATTAGAACTGTGTGCAAGTCTGCTGGGACAAGAAAGGCTCGACGAGCTTG
This sequence comes from Erodium texanum, assembly GCA_036897725.1. Lineage (NCBI taxonomy): Eukaryota > Viridiplantae > Streptophyta > Magnoliopsida > Geraniales > Geraniaceae > Erodium > Erodium texanum. The sequence goes on along the minus strand of JAYMSW010000618.1, from coordinate 17,080 downwards.
CAGGCATCTTGAGGCCATTTGGGGAAGAGATTGTGTCTTCAAGAGAAACTGCAATTTGGTTGACAAAGAGCCTAATCAAAAATGGAACCAGCTAATAGTAGAAAGAGCTACAAAGATCTGTTCAATAGTGTTTACTGTTAGAATATGTATTTCAATTATCCTCTTAAAGTGTCTTCTTTATACATAAACTGTATCTATAGATTCTCACTTCTACGATGATTGTATCTACACATTCTCAGTTGTAGCACTTCATATATTATCATATGAATATACAAATAAACTCTCAAGGGAGTTTATACGTTTTCATATACCGTCACCAACGCTACTAGTTGTATCACCATCAGGCTCACTACTAAAGACAATGGTGAGAGATGTTATGCACCAATTCTCATGTTTCCAGTTATATCCACCACCAATAGCATCTGATGATGCATGGATCCGTCTAAATGAGCTTGTTATCATCTGGATATATGCAACTTTGCACGTTCATCTTCAAATCCAACACAATTGCGTTTGATTTGTGGAACTCTATTGACTCAGTATTTCGTGAAAACAAGATGTCCCGAGCGTTGTCAATTGTGTTACCTGCGCGAGAGCTCCTTGACAATTACTGACTACTGTCACGGACTCATATTAACATCCGACTGTAGATGTTTATCAACCACTTTAGAGAATGATCTCGTCCTCCAGGCATTGCACGGATTTCACACAGTTGAGATCATTCAACACAAGGGTTCCTTCCCCGATTTCAATACAGTATGATACATGTTGCTTGTATAGTCACAAGACTACATGGCATAGGCATTTTATGCCACGATTTCCCTCATTTCATTCTTATTAAACCATACATGAGGTGATCTTCGCATGGATGATCCTCCTTCTCTGTCTTGTTTATCATTAGGTACCAAGACAGAGTGTCAAAGATAGCATGAAGGGGCTAAGGAGCATCGTATCATCTAGAGGAGCCCAGTATAGAAGAAAACATTTCATTCTTCCACAAGAAATCTAGGGAACTTCGATGCACGTTGATGCCTCGTTGACGGGTACGTTGAGATTATAGCTAGAGATTTTAGTTAAGTCCCAGGTTTGGGATCAAGTTTAGACAAAGATTTTAGCATACTCGGGGTTTAACCGGTTTCATCTTAGTTTATTTGTTTTGTTTTCTCGAGACGAGAAAAACTAAAGCGTGGGGTGTTGATGTGAATGCATCTTGTGATGATTTTCTTATACTTCAGTCCTCGCTTTTAAGCTTTTCGGTTTTTATTTTAGTGTATTTCCCATCATATCTTCGTAGATTACTTGCTTTTGGATCCTATGGCAAAGTGTGATGAACGGAGCAACTAGAGCATATTGGAGTGATTGTGGAGCAGTGAAGCAAATCAAAGATAGACACAGCCATGCTAGCCTTGGGCCCTATCTTGGGCACGGTCGTGCCGTGCTTGGTACCTTGGAAGACCTGGAAGAGCTTCATTTCCACGCTTTCTATCCTAGACTTTACCACGGACATGCCTCAAAATGGCACCACCTAGGGCACGACCATGCCATCCTCCCGACCTGAAGACTTGAAGAATTCTAAAGATTGCTCGGATTTGTGTCACCACCTTGATCATGGTCATGTCGTCCTCGAGACACCTTCCCGGACTTGGGCACGGGCATGGCTCACTCATTGCCATGTATGGGACTCTTCTTCCTCGGATCGAAGCCCAGACTTGGGCACAACCGTGTCGAAGTCCGCAAGAACGCATAGACTGGATTTTTATATGTAATTTTACCATTTTTCTCTACATTTGTAAAACCTATAAATACCTATTTTAGGGTTTTAGAAAGAGGATCTGAGATATTTTGTGTTTCAAGAGAGAGAGGCTCTCATTTTTCTAGTGAGAGAAAGCTTGTATTCATGGATTTCCATGGAGATTGATAAAGATTGACTACAATTGGTGTTACGTATCATTCTCTCTACCATTTCTATGTCTTATTTTGTCTCTCTATCCATTAAATCTCTATCTATGGCAGGAGTAGCTAAATCATTTTATCCAAAGGATGGGTGAGTAGAGAATTACTTGTTTATGTTGAGTAACCTTGAAATCTTGTGTTGATGATGCTAGATTATGTCAATTAGGTAAGGTTGGGCTTAATTCTTCACATCCTTAATTGTCTTGGTGATTGATTAGATTAGTTATTCAATAAATGCTAGTTGAGAATAGCTAGTGGGCCAAAATTAGCCTAGAATAGGGTTTAAATTGATTCTAACAATGGTTTGGTTAGTTCTTGAGTGATAATTATAGGCTCACTTAGCCAAAGATTAGACGTTCCATTAATCTTAATGCTAGGCCATTATCTACACCTAGATTAGCGATAATTATGTTGTTTAATGACCTAAGATCCTAATTGGTTTCAAGACGGTTAGGATTAGCTTAGAGGGTTTCCACCGCCCTCTTTAACTTAGATCATTAGCACAAGATTGATAGAATTACCTCAATGTCCACCTTAATTATCTGGGATCCCGTGCCTTGGATTTGCTTAGTTTCAATTAATTTCCATTCCATTGCATGTCATTTTGTTCTCCAAACCAAAAACAAACTTTTATCCGGATTGGATTAGCACAATTAACAAGATAGCTTGTGTTTTCCTCATATAGTTTTTTTTGATAAACCTGTTTTCCTCATATAGTTAGTCCCTAAGTTTCAAGAAAATCGGGTTGTCATCTGACTTCCCTATATTACTTGACCGGCACACTTGTTGTGCATCAAGAAGCTCATGGATGCTTGAATAAATGAAAAGAAAGGGAAAGGTTGGAAAATGTAATGATTGTGTTTAATAAAAATAACCTCCTTAGCGATTCTATGGCTAAACAATTGCCAATCATCGAATGAAAATCCATGAACTCTAACTACAGGGTTAGGATCATGGAACTCTCTGAGAAATCCTAGATGATATAGAGAAGCGGGGTCGTCAATATCTCCGACCCACTAATTGGGAGGTGTCAATTCCCAACTATGGCATCTAAGTCTACGATGCTAATGAGGCTTCTCACAAATGCTAAGTGTGGCAGAAAATAGGGTTTTATGCTAAAATACAAAGTTCTAAACTTCTAAGTGGTAATGCAACTGAAAATAGGTATGTATAACACCTCTTCAAGGTCAACGGACCCTCGATGTGCAAAGAGATAAGTCGGCGGACCTTCGACGTGTATCGGGATCTTGTGCCAAATCCAACAGGCTCTCGACGGGTGTTGTCCGGTAAAGAAACCTGAGACATAGCCACTTTTGTTGAGATTTCTGGACGAACATGTTGATAGGGGTGTCGGCATGCATCGAGATCTCCCGGCCTTTGTGCAAATTGAAGGCCTTACTTTCTTCTTTGCTCGGGCTCCTCTCCTATCGGTCCATGATGCTACAATGCTCCCTTGGAGTTAGATTTAACACTCCACCACGGTACCTAACAAGTAAAAAGATAGCGAAGAAGAATCAATCATGCTAAAATTACAAAAATACACTAAAAAGCATGCTTTCTATGGGCGAAACGAGAAAAAAATGAGTGAAATCAGGGCATAAAATGCCTAAGAGATGCACACTCATCAGTTTGACAATTAGGAGACCTTATGCTCAGAAATATAGTTTTTGGATCCCAATTCATCTCGTGGGTTCTAGATGTGGAATTCTAAAATCCTTTGTGCCATAAACCGAGCTTAACCTAATATGTAGTATTCAATTCATTGTACGATATTAACACCCTAAGTCACTTCATCCATGTAATCTTTACTGTTATCGCATAATCACCAACTTAGACATAATGAATCAACATCCTGAATTAGTGTTACCACTCGTAGTCCTTATCTTTGACCTGGGACATAACGGTATAAATTATGTTACCTCAATCTCATACAACTACGTGTATAATTGGGGTAGTACTTTCTTTTACTACACTCCCAAAATCGATTACTTATGGATGTTTTCTTATAAGGTTAAAGCCTTAGAAAGATCCATTCTCCCAACTAAAAAACTATGTTGATCTCTTTATCAACTTGTTGCTTGATTCTCTCTTGAGCCTTAACTAAATTCTCCTTAACTTGTTGAACCACTTGATGTCTCCCTTTCACAAATTACTCCATAATAGTTATTTAATACTCATCCCAGGTTAGCTTAAGTGTTTGGGAGGGTACTGTTGCAAGCGTAAGGTGAATCTAAACAGAAATAACAAAAATGGACGAAGAAGAATTGATGGAGAGCATATTACAGAGAAGGCCCGAAGTAAGATCAGCCGTTTTTGCTATTCTCTCTAGTCTACTAGCTACCCAGTACATGAACCAACATAGAAACCCTAAGAGAAGGCATTGCTAAGGCTATATAGTGCCACACCCTTCCAACACAGAGGCCGAGCTTCATGCTACTCTTGTAGGGTCACCAGAATGTGATGATGAAGCATTCCAACGGCTAGCTCCCCGTCAACCAGAAATGGACGCGTGGACATCTCTCCCCCAATGCGCAATTGACTAATAACTTTACCAAATCAAAACGCACCCTTTGATTAAGTGCTTATTCGAATTGAAAATGACTTGAGGATGAAGGCATCATGACATTGCCCTTTCCTCAAAACAGGCTTGACCTCAAGCCTGAATCTTCTGAATCCACTCTGAAAACTGAGAGCGAATCAATGAGGCATCCTCCCACGTGGCATCATCAATGGTTGAGCGCTCCCAATGAATCAAATATTGGATCATCGACACATTATTTCTCTTCGCCATTCGAGTCTACAAAATAGCATGAGGGTGGAGCTTCAAATGACCTTCAGCTGTTGTATCAGGTAGAGAATACAATAAACGATTCTTGTTCCCAAATTGTCTCTTGAGCAAAGAGACATGAAAAACAAGGTGTATTTTAGACCCTTCTTATAATTTCAACTTATATGCCATACTACCCACTTTCTCAATCACCTGGTAAGGTCCATAGTATCTGGTAGAGACCTTCATGCTCTTCCTCAAATTAACATAATTCTGCCTATAAGGCTGCAACTTAAGATACACCCAATCACCAAGCTGAAATGACCTCTCAATTCTCTTCTTATCAGCCTATTATGTCATTCTATCTTGAGCTTGCTTCAAGTTGTCCTACAACAATTGAGAAAGCTCTTATCTGTTTCTCACAAAAGTTTCCACCGTTTCCACCTTAGATTGCATATCACTGAGCCCAAATAAAGGAGGAGGATAGCCATACAGTGCTTTAAAAGGGGACAACTGTATAGAGGAATGAGGACTTGTATTATACCAGTACTTAGCCAAAGTCAGCCACTTCATCCACCTCTTTGGAAATTGATGTGTCATAGCTCGCAAATAATTTTCAAGACATTGATTGACTCTTTCAGTCTGACCATCACTTTGAGGGTGATAAGCAGTGGAAAAATTAAGATTTACCTTAACTCTGGCAAATAATTCCCTCCAAAAATTGCTCAAGAACAACTTGTCTCTATCTAAGAAAATATTGGTGGGCAAACCTTGCAGTTTAAAAATGTTATCAAAGAACACATGAGCCACAATAATTGCAAAATATGGGTGTTGTAAAGGAAGAAAATGAGCATATTTGATGTATCTATCAACAATAACCAGGATACTGTTCTTACCTTCTGACTATGGAAGGCCCTCAATAAAGTCCATAGAGATCTCAGTCCAAGGTTGCTTAGGAATTGGTAGAGGCTGTAAAAGACTTGGATAGAGATTGTGTTCAACTTTACACCTCTGACACACATCACATTCTTAGACAAATGTGTGAATATCCTCAGACATGTGAGGCCAAACAAAATGTGCTTTAGTCCTGTTCATGGTAACAATAATGCCAGAATGGCCACCCAAGGAAGAACCATGCATGAACTGTAAAATTTTGCTCCTAATTCCATTACTACCACCCAGATACACCTTACTATTGATGAAAAGAACCCCCTGGTACACCTTGTGATTAGGAAGAGAGTGAGGTTCCAAAGCTAACTACAACATAATTCCCTCCACTTCGACATCTTGTTCATAACTAGTCAACACCTCAAATACCCAACTAGGAACCAGAACTGATATTTCTTTATAATCTTCTTGCTGCAATGTGGAAAGTGCATCAGCTGCTAAATTCTCCTTGCCTTTTTTATACTCAATGGTATATGATAAGCCTGTCAACTTAGCTAGCCATTTATGTTGGAAAGTAGTTGTCAACTTCTGCTCCAATAAGAACTTAATACTCTACTGATCAGTCCTCAAAATGAAGTGGTTCCTTGTGACATAGTGTCTCCATTTTTGAATTGCAGTGATACAAAACAGAAGCTCTTTCTCATAAGTGGAGAGACCTTTACTTTTTACCCCTCAATTCCTTGCTCATAAAGGCAATAGGCTTGCTCTCCTACATCAGTACACCCTCAATACCTTGATCACATGCATCACATTCAGTCACAAAAGGAACGGAGAAGTCAGGCAATCTTAAAACTAGTGTGGTAGACATAGTTGTCTTAAGGTGCTCGAAACTATCATGAGCCTTAGCACTCCACACAAAGGCATTCTTCTTCAAGATTTCAATCAGTGGTTTGGCTATCAGGCCATAATTCTTCACAAACCTTCTATAATATCTAGTCAGCCCCATGAAACCTCTCAAGGCCTTTAAAGACTTAGGAACATGCCAATTCTTCATGGCCTCGATTTTACTAGCGTCCGTAGAAACACCATGTGGAGAGATGATATGACCCAAGTATTCAGTATGCTGCTTCCCAAACTCACATTTGCTAAGTTTTGCAAACAACTGTCTATCCAACAATCTCTGAAGAACTAACCTGATATGAGAGAGATGATCAACCCAAGTTCTGTTGTAGATAAGGATGTCATCAAAGAACACCAAAGCAAATTTTCTCAAGAAATCCTTAAGCACGTGATTCATCAAGGCTTGAAAGTTAGAAGGGGCATTGGTTAAGCCAAATGGCATTACCTTAAACTCATAATGGCCCTCATGAGTCTTGAGTGCAGTTTTAAATACCTCCCCTTTGTGCAATCTGATATGATAATACCCAGACCTGAGATCAATCTCAGAAAGAAAAAAACATGGCTTCCACCCATACTCATTTAGCACCTCCTCAATGGTAGGAACGGGAAACTTGTCTTTGATAGTTTGCTCATTATGCTGCTTATAATCTACAAACATCCTCCAAGTCCCATCATTCTTATTAACGAAGAGAATTGGAAAAGAATAAGGACTGGTACTTTCCCTTATAACCCCATATTGCAACATTTCTTGGATCAGTTGCTCTATCACATTTTTTTGTTCAAAACTATGCTTATATGGTCTGATGGAGAGAGGTTAGCTACCAGGTAACAATGGAATTCTGTGGTCACACTCTCTTCTAGGTGGCAATGAAGTAGGGGGATCAAACACCACTTGAAATTCAGACAAAAAGGAAGATAGGCTGATTGTGGGACACAAGGAATAGAAGGTGATTCCTCAAGTCTAAAGAATTTCCCTAAATATAAATCTTCTCCTTTCTTCACCTCAAATAATAGCCCTTGCATATAAGCCATAATAACATTGTTATTGGCTCCTTCTTCTTTAAATGTTCTCCAAGTGCCCCTATCATTCACAATGATGATCCTACTGTTGTAATCCAACAAAATAGGACTCACAATCCTAAGCCAATCCACCCCAAAAATTATATCAAAATCCCCAAGTGGTATAACAAGGAATGTCCAAGTGAATTGATGACCATTCATAACCCAAGAAATAACACAACAAGTAGAGCAAACTTGAGTAATGCCATTACCTATTTGGACCAACACTGGTGTAGCAGGTTGTAGTTGCATACCCAGATGCCTAGTAGTCAATAGATTGATGAAGGATTTGGAAGCCCTAGAATCAATCAGTATGGAGATCACCTTTGTCAATAAACTGCCCATGAGCGTAATAGCTTTCTCAAGGTTAACTCCACCAACTGCACACAGAATTTCAATAGTCATGGTGCAGAGATTGAGTTTATCTAACCCTTCACGGTCATCAGGAAGCTCTATCACAGCCTCCTTGGATTCTAACAATTGTTCAGAAAAAGTTTCATCAATAGTTTCCCCAGTGATCATGAAAAATTTATGTTTATTAGGACAAACATGGTCTCTGGTGTATTTGGCTGGACAAGTATAACATAATCCTTTCTTTGTCTTCTCTTCAATACTCATAGGGTGAATTTTTGTATAAGGTGGGTCTTTGGTTGGGTTAGAGGAAACAAATTTGGTATTAGGTGGGTAATGTGGTGTAGGAAAGGGTCTGGGTTTGTATAGTGTGGAAGGTTGGTTTCTAGCAGTGTGAGTTACGTTGTATTGGTGAAGTCTATACTCCTCATGTCTTGCTATATACATAGCATGTGCCGAAGATCTGGGACTCATCAATTGAACACCAGCTCTCAACCGAGCTTTAAGGCCATCAATAAAATTCGAGATAAAATACTCTTCAGTAAGCTGTTTGTATTTTCTAAGCATCATCACCTTGAGTTCACCAAATTGGTACTCATAGTCATGCACAGTGCCAACCTATTGCAAGTGTTTAAACTCAATCTGCAAATCTTCATGACATAACAATTCAAATTTCCAAGTTAACTCATGGCAAAAAACATCCCAAGTTATAAACCCTTTGCCCATACATAACTCAATAAACTAGAATTCCACTACCCCAGACCTGTGAAACAAAGCCAGCTTGACTTTATGATCCTCAGGCACCTTACAGTAGCCAAAATAGACATTACATTTACGGACCCATCCCTAACATCTTACATTTACGAATCCATCAAATGTAGGAAATGTGAGGTTTGGTGTCTTAAAGTGCAAACGGGGAGCAGTGGGTAGAGGAAGGTGTAATTGAGATGGTTGTGAGGGTAACTGGTAAGGTGGAGTGGATGAGACATGGAGTCGTGGGGAAAAAAAATTGGTGTGTTGGAGTAAGGGGATGAAATTGGAAATGATTGTGTATAGTGACAAGGAGTAGTAGAGAATGTGGGAGATGGGTGAAATGGGGTCTCTGAAGCTAAATTGCGGATTACTGGATTGCAATATCCCCTCCCCTGAGGTTCCAGATGCCATTGCGAACGTTCGGGGAGTGGAATTGGTAGAGGATTCAACAAGGAAGAGTGATTGTGATTAGTAGAAAGATTAACCCCAACTCCTGATAACCCAACAGAGAAATTCGAATGAGCCTTACCTCGACCACCATGATCCCATGCCTTGGACATTTTTCTCACTCTAAAGACCATATCATTTATTTTTTTTCCTTGGTTTTAATTTTTTTAATTCCATTTTCTTGTCATTTAGTTTTCAAAACCGAAAACTCATTTTCTATATGCTTGGATTAACTTAGAAAACGATAGTTGTTAATTGTTTCTCACATATAACTAGTCCTCGTGTGATCAATAGTTCATGGTCGTCAAAAGACTTCCCAATTGTTACTTGAACGACAAAGGTGCGCTTCCCTTTTTGTCCCATCAAATCTCATCAATACACATGCAAGCATGAAATTCATGTAAACTCAACAGAATATCAACTACTAAAAAATTAAACGTAAATTCATGGAAAATATCCACATAGAACCCAAGGGACCAATTAATCTACTTTCGGGTCCTTGAAACACCCAATCGATGGAATCAAGTTGCCTTGCTAATTTCAAACTCAAAATAGGAAATAAACACGTGACTATATGAAAAAATCCTACATAAAGCTGTAGTTTGTTTTGTTCTCTGCAGATTAGGTATTTCCAACTAGAGCTGATGATTATTGTATTCATTTAAACTTGTATACCACTTTGAACTTGCTCGAAGTTTGGTTTAGCCACAACTCCTTTCTTCGGAGCTTTGGTGTATTATTAATGAGATTTATCTCATTTTGCTAATAAATTTTTTTTGGAAAAACATGGCATTTTATCCGAATTAAACCTATAGCTTCTGAAACACCCAAGAGATAAAATTGCTAAAACATTATTTTAATGCCAAAAATTGTGATCAACAAACATAATGCATAGATTTCATATATGAACATCAAAATCTCCAATATGAAGAAATACACATACCCATACATCCCTGCATTAACTTAAAGGAATTCATCAAATACACAATACCTTTACCCTTGGATTTAATTCCGAGGTCATGTAATCCACGCTTTAACTTGGACTTTTCCCTTATTAAAATAATAAAAATATAAAAACAAAACAAAATAATAACAATATTAAACGAACTATGGGACAAATAAAGCTAGAGTATGAGAAAATATGTCATAAAAATACCGTCAAATTTGGCACGTATCACTCTCTGACACTAAATTTGTTTCCTCCTTCAGATGATTCTCGTAGAACGGGCCCATCATCTTTTTTGCTTTACGCCAACTAATGATATAGCATTCTTTTTAAGTGCTACAACATTAATTAGGAAGAGACGAAACGTCTAAAGGAATCAGGTTATATCATTAATCGAATCATAGCTCTTGAATGCTTTAGGAGAATAAGGTTGCAGAACAAGACAATAGATATGCTCCGTGCACACTTTCTTGTGGTCTCTCCTTAATTTATCCACATTCCACACCCCTAACAATAGTGTTACCCATCCGATGGAAAGGTTCCGTAAATTGAAACATGAGATACAACTTGTGTCCAATGTGTTACACTATAGGATCATTATTACCCTGTGGTATGTGCGATGTAATAGTGCCAAAATATTGAGTTACTGAAACATGTGTGATATACTCTATACAATGTCAAATTGTTGTGTTAATGAAACAAGTGTATATATATATTCATCATGTTCTTTGCATTTTTTTATTTCATCATTGTTAAATGGACAGATTAAACCACTACCCTACAATTGAACACATCCCTAAATTGAATCAGTTGACTATCCCTAAATTGAATCATTTGGTCCAACCCTTAACATTGTTTGCATTGAAACGTTGTCAGCTTCGAACCACGTTTTCTACACTATATCGTTGTTCTAGGGGTGAGCAACGGTCAGTTTGGTCGGTATTTTTCAATTTCAATTCCAAAGTCCGATTTTCGGACCAAAAAACAACCGCCCAAAAACCGCCGCTTATTTTTAGGCAAAAACCGAAAAACAGAAAGAAAAAAAAAATTATTTTTTAAAAACAGAAATACAATATAAACTAACTAATTTCTAAACAAATTAAGTAAGTAAGATCGAATTTCATTAAAAAGTAAGTATAGTTTAAAAGAAATGGGATTAATGACAGCATGGGCTTAACACAAATGAAATGGGCTTTAACTAAAAAAAATTGGCCTAAGTTTGATGGCGGTTGACTTTCAGATTTTTCGGTCAGTTTTCTGTTACAAAAACCAACCAAAAAAAACGTCGGTTTTTTCAGTTTTCGGTTTTGGTTTTTTCAGTTCTGGATTGATCGGTTTTGACGGGGTTTTTTCGGTTGACAGTTTTTTTTGCTCACCCTACGTTGTTCAACTTCAAAATCTATCAAATTTAATCTAATTCCATTGAAGTTTTACTTCAGAAGTCATTGTCTCGTATTGTTTAGCAACAGATTATATCGTCATGGATCGCTTGGACCCCCGCACTCCAACTATGGAAATCCAGCGATCCATATTAACAGAGTGAACTCGAGGCATTGTTTTACATTGCACACTACATCGTAACAAGTGATATGGAAACTCTCCTTGTCATGTCGGTTCGTCCTCTAATGTTGCGAAAAGATTAACAAAGTCCATCAGCCGCATTTGCCCTCGAAATGTGAATCATCGTCTATACATGTTAAAGTGTGGCATCCACACAAAATCTTGAAGATCTTGTCGAATCTTATAAAATGACACCTCGGGGACTTAACTAGGCATAAAACTCTACATGCATATTCAAGTGATCTTGTCCTTCAGAAACCCTAACACGCCATACCCAAGACTTCCCATGGCATGCTTAAGCAAGACCACCCAGCAAACAAGTCTAAACGACTTGCTTAAACTGGTCAGAAAGCTTCATAACAACCTACCGAATATCGTGGTCATTGAAGCCCTCATCATCGATTCAATGTGTAGGCTAGGCTCACCAGTTGATGCAGCACCCAATCATGTGTTGATACAGTCAATGACGAAAAAGGCCTCCTAGAAGGCTATGTTAGAGTCGTGCCTAGACTTGTTGTCGAACGACCCAGCAAGAAAAGACGGAGGTCTGGTAAAGCTGGAGACGAGGTCGACGTGCTTAAGGACCCTAACAGTCCAAGGTATGGGAATTTGGTCGTGTGGATAGTGGATGATATTAAGAATTCACTTCCGCTTGGTTTACAAACACCTAAAGGTCCTTTTTTGTTTATGTAGAACCTAGCTGCCAATAGCTAGCTAGATGAAACAGTAAGCACCGTGCGATTCGACTTGATGACATCTTGTTTTATCGGGTGGATTTAGAGGAATCCAATTCTTTTTATACGATATCCGACTATCTACATTTTTTATATGTTTACCTCGCAACATATTTATACGGCCCTTCGCCTTCTCAGAGTGCAAACAAAGCTACTCCCAGACGCTTACCGTCCAAAGACTCTTTCCCTCACAACCTGTTTCGCGAACCTGTTTGTTCCTACCATATCTGGTTATGGCACCTGGGAAAAACTCAGGAAAGAATGCTCTGAATGAGTTTGGATCTATGGGTTCGTGTGGAGGATCTTTACTTAAAAGTATCCATGCCTACCCACGAAAAATGTGTGGCCATTCACTTCCCGAGGCTACATATGGAGTTTGTGGTGTATGATTGTTTCATCACAAAAGGCATTGTTGCCCATACCGGCCTTACTGTTCTATTGTTGTTTGCACGTGACGTTGCACCTCAACCTATGAGGATAATGTTGGCCGATTTTTACTTGAACATGTCAAAGCTAGTAAGCACATTAGGTATCTCACCAATGCCTGTATTAGGGAGCTTGGCTTTGACGATGAGTATGTAAAGAAGGATGGGTTGTCGTATGGTTACTTTCAAAGAGATGCAGCGCCCAATGTACCAATACTAGGGATTCGGGCATTCTCGAGATCAAGGACATTAAGTAGCTTATGTCAGGACAAGGAATAAAGGAGGTCACCCAAGACAAACGCCCAGCTATTCAGGAACCAGTGGGTCGTGAATTGTGGTATCAGAAGATCAAACAATAGGCACTCGGCGTTCTGTTGTTTTGTGAATAAATGTTTTTTTGTGAAACACTATCCATGTCTTGTGTTGTGGTCGGTCAGTTGGTACGGTCATTTTTTGTGAGAAACACAGTCAATGTTCTCTTAGTAGTCTGTCGTTAGCCGACGGAAAAAGAATGAATTTTTAATATTTTGTTACTTTGCACATCCTACCTGGTTGAACTACATGTTCCTCTGTTTCTGCACATCGCAAAACCAAACATGTCTTTCTCTCTCTCTCTCTCTTTTGTCGAACAATTCATAGGGTTTGCTACTAATAATGTACATGTTTCTTTGTTTCTATACATCGCAAGACCAAACTCGTCTTTTTGGTCGAACAAACAATAATCATATGCATCGGATGAACCATTGAAGAACTCCGTCTTCCCCTCTGTCTACAGAACTCGTATGCTCTGTCTTTGTCCTCGGCTCACACATCTAGTCTTGATTCGCAGATTTGGTAGTGAATCGAAACCTGCAAGGAGCCCCCTTCCTCATCCTCGTCGGAGTTGCCGAAGGTTGGAGTTGCAAAAGGTATTAGAAGGTTTCCGCTCTCCAGATCTGTCGAACTCGTTGGTGGTGCTGGAGATGCGTCGCCGACAGCCGGAGTTCGTGAGGAAGAGGATATTGTATTCGATTTAGGATTTGGGGTTCCATGTAGGGTAAATCGATTTAGGGTTTGGTTCTCAATTAGGTTTCCGATTTAGGGATTTTATGTGTTCTATAAACATGAGCCTTGCCCGAAACCCATGTCAACAACCGGAAATATAAGCCTTGCCGGAAACTGTTGAGTATCGAATTGATCACTTAAGAAACAACAAGGAAAATGGAGGAAGATCGGAACTTGATTGATGGAAAAACGATTACATAAACAGCTCGATACAGAGCCTTTTTCTAGATTGTCTAAGCTAGGAAGACAAATGACAGTAAAGGAAAATACAATTGCCAAAAAACTAACAAATCCTAGCCCAATCGATTCCCTAATGAGCCAAAGGATTGATGACGAAGACGTGCTCCCACGAGGCAAGTCAGGACCACCACTACTTGGGGAAGATGCACAGTACCAGCCCCGACGGTCTGATTCGAGACGAATGGGAGGACAACACGCGGTGTGCTGACTGGAATGGATGCGTGGAGGACAAAGTAAATGAAACGGTGCGCACCTAAGTTAAACCCTGCGTTGCGATCTTCTTCTCTACAAAATAGGAAGCTTGGGATGGAAGGCATCGTGACAGAAACCCATGGATCCGGTGATTTCCAGTTTGGAAGTCTCTGTCGGGATCTAAAAATCGCAGATTTAGGCTTTTCTTTTTCTTTTTCTTTTTCCTTCAATTTCTTAGTTACTTATTATGAAGTAAAATGATATTTTTGAATAAAAAAATGTTTTAAAATTAAGTTAAGAAAAAAAAATCAATACTCAAAATTAAAATTAAGATTTGTTGAAACTTCTAATAAAAACCTTGAAATCGGAACAAGAATGTGAACAACAGATGAGTACGGTACAAATCAAAGAAAAATGAGTTTTGTGTTAATTTCTTTAATTTGATAAGAAAAGAAAAAAAGAAAAAGAAAGAATATCAATAACAAAGGTTAGTAGCATCTTTCTGGAAATTTAAAAATCAATGAAGGGTGTTTTGATCATTTTACTTTAAAAACAAACGGACTCGAATGAAAATGACTAACGGTGATACGTTTAGAAACCTTAAGTACCCTTCAGAGCAATAACACGTATTAGGGTGTCCACGTTAAATCCGTATATACGTTAGGGTACTTAGATGTATTAACCCAAAATATAAATCAAAATAGGAGAGTAAAAAATAAGCTGCACCAACTGTTCTGCCAAATAAAAGGTGAGGTGATACGAGGGATACAGAAAAAATAAACATAAATTTTAAGTGGTAAATTTTAAGATAAAAAAAAAAAACAGAAAGGAAATGGAAATTTTTTGTTTAGGCATACTCAATGTTCCTTACGTAAATGAAATTGTCATTCCACAAAATTAAACATAAAAACTTAGCACACTCAATGTAACTTCACTGGCGTTGCAACAAACCCAATTATAAAACGTTCGTACAAACACCACCTGAGCTCTTCCTGTTTTGAAGGAGC
This sequence comes from Erodium texanum, assembly GCA_036897725.1. Classification (NCBI taxonomy): domain Eukaryota; kingdom Viridiplantae; phylum Streptophyta; class Magnoliopsida; order Geraniales; family Geraniaceae; genus Erodium; species Erodium texanum. The sequence goes on along the minus strand of JAYMSW010000618.1, from coordinate 1,814 downwards.
AGCTTCATAAATCAGAAAGCATTGTAAGCACCTTCTCTTTTTTCACATAAACCCCAAATAAAATTACAGCATCGTAATATGACAACTGCAGACATCATTGCTATCCAGTTGGCTGAACTTAACATTTCTTCTATAAATTACATTTTGCATACAGGTCAATACTACCCACTTGAAACCTTGAATTTGATTTATCATCTCTGACTGCAGTAAATCTGAACCTGGAGTTTAATCAAACATTATATCTTCAGTAGAATATTCAAATTTAAAATGAATGATGAGAAAAGCCTAGGGGGATTTTACCTGAAAGCATTTGACGTGAGCCCTGCTGATTTAATCTTGTATGTTTTGCGCTGGAAACGGTCCTCAAACATTTGTGAAGTTTGTTTATCTAAAATCTGCCATGTGGATCCCTTATCGTTGCTTCCTTCAACAACCCTGTAAAGGATAACACCCAATGCTCAACACCACAGAACGATGCAGGGAATTTACCTTAAGAAGAGTTATGCTTAAGCTGTAAACAGAGCAATAAGGTTAGCCAACCCCCACAAAAAAAAGTGGGAAGAAGGTTTTTTTCTTGTATTCCTATCTCTTATTTAAAATAAAATGGAATAAAAATTCATCACAGCGTGCATTTTTTAACCCCTGCACAAAATCATCGAATAGTGGCTTTGAAATGTCCACCTCCATCATACCACTTACAAGCATTTTTGAACAACCAGAAACACATGACCGCTTGCTTTTTTGTTAAATCTCGATTCAACCCAAAAAGCTCAAGCTGATGGGTGAAAGCGTCAAGATGGTTGATTAACATCCGAGCCCTCTATCTGGTAATGGCACCTGAATAGTCTGAATGAACTAGACTATTTCCTTGGGACGGCGAGGAGCCTTTCCTGTTTCTGCAACCTATGGTTGCAGATAATTCTTTTGAGAGGCCTCCTATCTCTGATACCACACAAAAGAGGTTTGATTCTTAATGCCTTCACTCCATTCTTCTTTCTCATTATATAGCAAGCATGATCCTACTGAATAACTATATTTGCGGCAATAACTCTAAGCTCACATTCTTTTCTTTTCAGCCCTTGTTTTCCTCCTTTTTTGGGTTCCTAACATCACCCTCCCCTTCCAGATGTCGTTTGACCGCAAGTGCAAAGTCAGGAAAGTCTGTAACCAGTGTAGCGGCATCTTCCCAAGAAGCTTCTGTAGGTGACCTGTCCGACCAATCAATGAGCAGCTAGGTGCCATTGTTCTAAGAGCGCTTGTTTAGGATAGCCAGTGATGCTGGTGGTAGTGCTCTGTGTGTGATGGTGGCAGGGACGAAGTGTTCGGATCAGCAGCCCCTCGAAGGGATTTAAGGCATGAAAAGTGGAGGACAGGGTAGAAGCAAGACCATATGGTACAAAACTACGATTTCTCAACTTTATAGGTCCATAATACTTAGGAGGCAATTTCTTTTCCTTGTTCTGCTTTATGCTAATCTGCGGTAAGGTTGCAGTTTCAGAAGAACTAAATCTCCCACCTAAAATCCCAATTCCCTCTGCTTTCTATCATAAATATCTTTCATGTCATCTGAGCTCGAAGAAGCTGATCCTGCAAGGACCGGAGCTTCTTATCTCTATCTTGGAGCTCGCGATCAACGGCGTCCACATGTGCAAGGCCTAGAGTGTAGTCAAAGGGTTTTGGCAGAGCTCGTCCATATACATCCTCGAATTGAGAGGTTTTCAACGACTTGTGAAAGCTTGTGTCATAACAGTACTCAGCCCACAAGAGCCGTGGCATTCATTTCTTCGGCTGGGTCCATTTTGAAGAAAAGGGGG
>JAYMSW010000617.1:0-20981 GCA_036897725.1 Erodium texanum | reverse complement strand
CAATGTTTTGTGCCCCTCCCTCACAAATAGAGTCGCCGCAGCCATTGATGAACTTGGAGCTGAAACCATACTTGTCATGGTTCTTGAAAGAAATCTTGTCCGAAGCAGTGCCGTTTTCGATCTCATGATCTAAGATCCTCGTGGGTCTTCCATAGATTGGACAATGATTCACTGATTTCCCAGCTTTGAACTTGTTCTTCCCTTTAAGGTTAGTGAAACCACAGTCTTGATCGAACCCATCAGATTTGAACCTCTTAGGATCATTCCTGAAATACCCAGAATCGGAATTGGCAACAAAACCAAACCCATTCTTCTTCATGTCAATTGAGGAAGATTTGGCCTCCAACACAACAGAGTTGTTATCAGAAGACTCAGCAAAGGAATTGAAACCTTTGCCATAGCCATAGTCTCTGGAGAGCATCATCAAGCACATAGCTACCTCCTCTTGTTCTTGCTCGATTTCGGAAACCGACGACGACCCATTTGTGACAGAGTGGGAAATAGACGAATTGGAGTTGAAATCGAGAGTCTTGTACCTTAACCTCTTAGATCTCTTCCCTCTCCTCGGACCCGACGTTGTCTCTGTCTCCGACTGGCTGTCCAAAACCTCCTTCTCCTCTGAAACGAACTTGCCGCTCATCATCGTCATCGTCGCAACCTTGTCCTTGTCGGAGTGGCAAGCCATGTGGCCGCACAGAGCTTTCATGGATTGAAACCCTTTCCCGCATTGATTGCAGAACCGCTCCGGCGGCGGCGGCGGAGCTCTGGAACCTGAAAATCTCCATGTTTTCTTCGGATTATCTCTGAGCACATAAGCTGCGTCGTCGATTCCGGTCCGATCCTTGACGGCTCTGGCGATCGTGTGGGACCTCAAGTGGCCTCCCAAGGACTTGCCACATGGGTACTTCTTGTTGCAGTGCTTGCACATGAACTGTTTCCGATCCTCGCCTTCCATGGCCCGATCGATCCGATCAGAGCGAAATGTGAAGTGGGTGCGTGAAGCGATCGGTACCCAGTAAAATTGACGAGATCGGAGACTCAATTGTGACCTCAATTGCTCCGAAACAACAATGGTGCATTCGTGGGACAGAAACAAAATCGGTGAGAAAAGAGATCAAAATTGATGATCAGAAGAAGAGAAGAGGATTGGGATGTGACGATTTGTTAATTTTCTTTGTATTTGGTGTTACGAAACAGAGAGATGGAGAGAGATGGAGAGAGAGAGAGAGAGAGAGAGAGAGAGAGAGAGAGGGAGATTCAACAAAATCTGAAATTTCCATATCTCGTGAGCTCATGAGTGATGACCAAATCTTGGGTTTTCAAAATTGGATCGGATTGAAATGGGAAAAAATCAGATGCGTTGCTGGTGATTGCCATGGATGAGCTGAATTGTGGAGCTAAAACCAGAGACAGAGCCAATTCTCTCTCTCTTCCTAATTTGTTTGGGTGTTGCAGTTGGAGGAGAATTCCATGCATGGAAGCAAAAGGTTAAATAAGGAAAGAGAGAGGCGCACGTGGAGTGGAGTGAGCGAGTGTGAGCTGGTCACACGGACGGTCCGGATTCGTTTTCGAGGATCTCTAGGTAGTACTAGAATAAGAAGCTGCCACACTGGAGCTTGGAACTGGATCGTCTCTGTCACAGCTCTCTCTTGTCTCTCTGATCACAACACCACCATGAGATTGATTGGTGATGAGGATGAGGACATGGAACTGGAGAAATAAATTTATAATTAAATAAATCAAAGTGAGCTTCATTGTTACACAAATTCAGTTGATGTTATTCTGTGGTTTTAATAAGATTTATTCTTAATTAATAATGACGTTTTTTTATTGAATTAAATTAAATGAAAGAGATTAAATAGCACAAGTTGGTTCTTTGTTTCAGTGTACTATTGATTCTTTTGTTCAAGAGGAGGTTTTGGCTTTTGATTAAGTCAACCATACTTTTGATTGTCATGAGTTTTTTTTTTCTTTTTTTTTGTCACCTGATACGGTAAGTAGGTATAAATGATGATAACATCATATTAAATCTAATTTGTGTTTGAGAATTACAAAACTCTAATATCAATTTATTTTTTTAAATTCTAAACTCTTATTATGGATCCATTTGTCTTACTTGAGTCTAGTGTTTCTTTAAAATTAGGATTTATATCATTGTTATGACTCAAATTTATAATTATCATATCAGAAAACCAAATATCTAACCGTTTCAACAAACTGATTACATGAATAAGATCTTCAAGGCCTTCAAAAAGACAATACCTTTCTTTCCCGAATCCAGAAGTTCTTACAGTTCCAAACACTAAAACTAACAACATTATGATTTCAAATCTACTACTTCTGATCTTATTAATAAGAAAATCAAGTCAAGGAACATAAGCTGATATTCCACTAACTACAGACACTACTATCAGAAAAGGCCAACCAAGGTATGCAAAAACACCAAGAGACAGAGAGGTGAGGGACCACTCCACAATGTTCTTCACTCTTCACGCCACCGAGGGCATGTCCTTCAGCCATGGATCGAGTGGCTTCCCAATGGAGTAAACGATAAACCCAATCCTCCTCAGCTTATCAGCATCCACGATATTCCTACCATCGAACACATAAGCTGGTTTCTGCATATTATCGAAAACTTTCTTGTAATCGAGGTTTTTGAACTCATCCCACTCAGTTAGGATGCAAACTCCATGTGCATCTTTGATTGCTGAATAAGCATCCCAAACCACATTGACTTGTTGCTTGGAAGCTGTTGGGCTGACGGGCTGAAGGTGACAGGGATGATCCCAGTCAAACTTCTTCATTGAGAGATCTCTTTGGATTTGGTCTTCAGTGACCTGAGGATCGTATATGCTCAACATGGCCTTGTCACCCAACAAGCCTTTGCAGACATCAATGGCTGGGGGCTCTCTGGTTCACCAGTGTCCTTCTTGAAGGCAAAGCCCAGAATATCGATCATCTTCCCAGATACTGTGTTGAACATTGAGGAAACAATTTTATTCACGAAGCGGTTCTTCTGATAATCATTGACCTTAATGACTTGTTTCCAGTAATTGGCTACCTCAGGAAGGCCATTGCATTCGCAGATATAGACCAGGTTTAGGATATCTTTTTGGAAGCATGAGCTGCCAAAACCTACACTAGCGTTTAAGAACTTTGGCCCAATTCTTGAGTCTCTACCAACAGCATGTGCCACCTCAGCAACATCAGCGCACGTAGCCTCACAGAGTGCTGACATGGCATTGACAGAGGAGATCCTCTGTGCCAAGAAGGCGTTGGCAGCGAGCTTGGAGAGCTCAGCAGACCAGAGATTGGTGCATATAATCCGATCAACAGGAACCCAATGGGCATACACATCTTTTAAAGCCTGTATAGCCTTTGCACCTTCTGGGGTTTCTCGGCCTCCAATGAGAACACGATCAGGATTGAAAAGATCTGAAATCGCAGTTCCTTCAGCTAGAAACTCCGGGTTTGAGAGGATCTGAAAGTTGATTCCTTTACTATTGTGGGTGAGAATCTTTTCAATTGCCTCAGCTGTCTTTACAGGCACTGTTGATTTCTCCACCACAATTTTATCAGATACTGATACATCTGCAATCATTCGGGCAGCACTTTCCCAGTAAGTTAGATCAGCAGCTTTCCTGGCTCCAAGGCCTTGGGTTTTGGTTGGGGTGTTGACCGAAACAAAGACTATGTCAGCTTGGCATACATGGGTCTCCACATCGGTACTGAAGAAGAGGTTCTTTGCCTCTGCACTTCTTGACCACATCCTCAAGGCCAGGCTCGTAGATTGGAAGGTGATCGCTATTCCAGGCAGTGATACGCTGTCTAGAAATGTCTACAACAGCTACCTCGATTTTGGGGCACTTGAATGCAATCACAGCCATGGTTGGGCCTCCAACATAGCCAGCTCCAATACAACAAATCTTAACCATTTTTTATCTACTACTATGACCTGCCTATAACAACAACACGATCATTAAATGGTTTTAAGGAACTTCAGTTCAAAATGCACAAATATGGCATCCATGAAGGACAAGTGAACAATTAAACACCTAAGGTACAACTCAAATATCAATGAACATCACTTGGGTGTTTTGATCATATGACACAATAGAGAGATGAGCAAAAACTTGGAGAGAGATGTCAAACAAAATGTTCACCTATAATCATGGCCTAAGAATCATTGAACAAAATGTTCCTAAATAAGCAAAAATTGGTACCAGAAGACTCCAGAACACGTGCATGCATGATGCAATCAAATACTCATCAAGGCCGGTGCATAGAAACATGAAACAAGTTTCAATGAGAGATCAGATTTGACTCATAGCAACATGAACACAAAAGTGCAATGCACAATTCCAGGATTGGGAAGAAACCAAATGAGATGTTTGAAATGCAATCAAAATCGGAAACCAGCAAGCAAGCAATCCAGCAGGAAACTATCTGATCTTCAAATTCAAAACCCAAAAGATCTGTTCAGATTCACTCACCATACAGAAAAATCACATCCCAAAATCACAGTAAAACAAGCTCCACAGAGAACATCAAAACTCTAAAATCATGAAAATCGCAGCACAATAAGCAATACCCAGACCACAAAAACACAAAACTGAATTGCCCATTTGATCTAACACATCAAGCAAGCTAGCAGCGACTCATTATCAGCAAACAAGAAAGACTCATAAACAAAATGCAGAGAATTTAGAAGGAAAAAAATACCTCTGATTGTTGCTTGAAGAAGTGGGAAATGAAGGAAAAGAGAGATCTGATGATGATACGGAGAAGGAAGAAGAAGAAGAAGAGGCCGAGCCGGACAGTGGAGGAAGAGCTTCTTCTGAGCGAAGAATGAGGAGATCTGAAAGCAATCCAGTATATATATAGGGTCCTATATTATCTAACTACCCGCGATCGTCAATTTAGGCAATACTCAGCAGCTTTTCAAATTAATTAATTATTCTTTATCAAAATTTTGTATCATTACTAGAGGTTGATTACTTCATTTTAAGGATTGATTCTATTTGACGAGCTATAATCTTCCCTTGTCACCTCGTATAAGAACCTATTAACTTATTTCATTTTTATATCCACAAAATATTTAGATGTTTGTTTGATTTCTTCTTTAACATTTTTAAATTTTGAAATTGTCGATATCCTTTTGAACTTTCTCATTTATCGAATAGACAAAATCATATTATCACACTATCGAAAAATTTCAAGAACATTTTTAGGGATGTAGTTACACTACTACTATTATTTGTCATATTAATTCAATGGTTACATTAATAATTTCATAATAATTTACTGCACTAATAATTATTCGAAGATTGTACTTACAATTGGAAGCATTGTATTATTCAGGTTCAAAACGTAACACATAAAACATGTTGTTGTCGAACTCTTTAATAAAAATGTCATACAAATTTGACAGTAGATATTAAAAAAAAAGGATCAAAACTACTTCTGATAACCAAATGATCAAATACATGTTGAATGCAGACATCTTTTTGAAGAATAGCAAATTTGCAAAACCATATCAACCAAAGGGTCTACAATATGGTTAGAGTACAAACTCAAACTCAACAATACGATTACCTAAGTGGTACAAAACTGCAGTAACAATGATATCAACGAACAAAGAGTTCATTACTCAAGGAGCAACTGCAATCCTTCCAGCTACCTGGTCAAGATCCCGCATGCCACTGGACGTGATTCTTCTCCCACTGATACACCCAAAAAAAGAAAACGAACTTCACAGCTTCATGTTATGTCATAATATGCAGAGCTTCTTTTACTGCCACTACCATATCAGAAAGATGCTATATGTACAACACAAGTGACATTTAATGTGGTGCTTTGAAATTAAAGAAGCATGCTTTGGGTGTCCGAAGTAGGCAATAAAGAGAGGCTAAAAGCCTTACATCAAATAATATATATGCATATAGAGAGAAAAATCAAACTCACCCCTTGGGATCAACATCAACGATGTTCATCTTTTGCAACTGCTGGAGCATGTGACGAGCAACAGCACCACTACTCTTACAGAAGTGGGGTGGGCGGCTTCCATTTCTCTTACTACCACCATATATTATTCGGAAAGCACCAACACCAAGACCTTGCCTCAAATAAATTTTCCTTGCCATTGAAGCTGAACAAATATATCGGCATCCAAACAAAGAAGAAGTTAAACATGAACTAAAATGCATGCAAACAAGTGTAAACCAAATTTAAACATATTAGGCCCAAATGAGAGGGAGGGGAACTAACCAGCTCTGATGTAGAGTACCAATCAGGGTCATAAGGAGCAAGCTCCTTGAATGTAGCCGTCTTCACAATATCAGTCCAATGGGGAAGCTCCATCTGTCCAATCGTTGAAAGAATAATTCGAGGAAACCATGAGGAGGATTAAATAAGCACCCACATACACCAACTTAACCCTCCCTAACAACATTGCTTTATGTTTCTTGTTATTTTAAGTTTATTCATTCTAGTTGCTTTAGAAAGAATAGCTCTACTTAAGTCTTTGATTTTTGGTTTACGAGGACATCAAATTGTTATCAAATTAAATTACCGGATTAAGTTCTTTATCTCCCTAAAGGTTTACTCTCGATTCAATCCGAAGCAACGTATGATTTGTGGAGTTCACACTCTTACAAATTACTTTAGCAAATGGAGTTATGAATCCTCTGATAAACAAATTGGCTTTACATGTTTACTTCACATCTAATCAGGACCAAAACCAAACATACTGTAATCATACAATAACCCTAATTTTTGCTCCTAGCACACAGATCACACTGCAGAAATCAATCACATCATACATTCTTAGCAGCAAGTCAGTAAACTCCATGCCAGCAAAAACCTACAGCTACTCCTTTAAACTAGATTAAGATTCAAACGCATCTGGCTAAGCAGAGATATCCAACTCTAATCATACACAGAAGGAAGGTTAAGATAAAATGAAGAGATCTTGCCGGAACGCTTCAGATGAGCAGAATAGGCCTGACGAACTCGTGCAGGGACACGTCCTTCCCCTTATTTGAGGTCGCCATTGTTCAGTATCCGAAGCTCCGGTGCCTACCTCGCCCTCGCCACCTGCTCCGCCGCTTCAGCCTCTCCTCTAGAGTTTCGTCTCCGACACTGAACTTGCTCCGAGTCTAAAACATGCTGAAACGAAATGTCGACTAGACGGCTCATGGGCCCAGTTCGTATGGTCAGGCCTTTGTCGGCCCATTCTCACTTGATTCATCTGGGTTGAGCCCACTCTAATACCATATTTATAAAATGATTTTTTTTTTGAAACTACAAAATGATTTGAAAATATAAAACTTGACACCCTTTTGAATCAAATAGAACGGCAATAAAAATAATACGAATTAATCATATACAATAGAGATTTAAATTTTACAAACTTGATGTGATATTATAAAAACATGTGTTTTACGTTGAACTTATCTATGTTATTCGAATAACATTGATATTTGAATAATATTGATCATTATAAAACAATAAACATTTGCATATCTTTGGATACATAGATTGTGACACGTATATTAAGAAGTCAAGAAAGTTTTAAACCACTGAACCGAGTCTTTTGGATATCTCTTGCGATTATCCATATAATCCACAAAGTAGAGACCAAACCTAGAGCTGAATCCAGCTGCCCACTCCCAATTATCCAGCAGAGACCACACAAAATACCCCTTCACATTGCACCCATCTTCCCTGCATTTCCCAAAACCGAAAACACAACGTTAAGATCCTAAAACCCGATATCTGATCAAGTGTTCGAATTCTCGGTCTGATGGATAAGAAACGTGTGTTTCCTTACTTGATGGAAGCTATCAAATTCGATAAATAATCGTTATGGTATTTGATCCTTTTCTCGTCCTTTAAAGCATCTTCAATAGGGATAAGTATGCTGTTTGGATCATCCATTCCTGTAAAGAGCGCAAAACATGGTAAATATCAATAGAAACTAGCTAGTTAAAAACCAGTTTGGGTTCATGAAACAACCATTTTCGGTGATGATGACGAGAGGGTTCTCGTACTTTTGCTTGATGTAATTCATTAAGCTTCTCATCCCACTAGGAACTATGTACAACCATAGAGAATTTGCCTGTAATCAGATAGGTACAACGTTGTTGAGCACAAACTCAAACATGGGATCAAACAAAAACTAGAGATTTTCACGGAACATACCCTGTCTCCTATTGGTTTCCAATCTTTATCAAAAGCTGTCATCAAGAACACAATGGTAAGTAACATCACTAACCAATCATTAAAAAGGTACTTATATATCGAGTGAACAGATTTAAAGTCAACCTTATTAACTGAGTGTGTTTGTTTATATATAGCTCATTTTTGGGGGACTTACGAAGTGTAATGGCGCCTGAATCTGCAAGGGAGTCATTAAGTAGATCGCCAATAAAGTTGGTTTCGTTGTGCCTTGCATAATACGTAGTGTAGTGATTTATGCCCACAAAATCAAGAGACCCCTTTACCATTTCAGACTCAGCTTTGGTAAAGTTTGGTAGCCGATCTCCGACTCTGCTTCTCATTGACTTCGGATAATCTCCAAACATTATAGGATCAAGAAACCTGAAATCATCCAAAAATCGGTCAAACTAATCATAGTTACTACATATGTATTCTCAGAACACTTAGATATGTTTCATAGTACCAGCCAAGCTGAAAATCTTGTGCTCTTTGAGTTGCTTCAATGTCGAGAGTTGAGTTTGTGGCTGGTTCGAACCACATAGCATCGAAAGTTGCCCCAATAGACCCTCCTTGTTTTGGCTACACGATAACAAAATTGTGTGATAATATTGTTGCTGGAACTCGAACACTGGTCTCTAGGATTAGAGTTTAAGTGCTTGACTCTTAGGCTGACCAACTTTGTTCTAATGATTATACTAATGAATGACCTTGTCTAGTAGAGACCAAAATGATCTTATGTAACATTCTTGTTACCTGGTACTTGTTCCTGTATATGTTGACTACGGTTCCATGAGAAAGAAGAACATTGTGGCCCACAATGTAGGGCTCGGTGGCCGAGTTCCCGGCGCGGCAGAAGAGGTGGAGGAGGATGGAGCATCGGCCCGGCGCCTGAAGGCCCACGTCGTAGCCTTGGATGGCGAATGTGTGTGGCTCGTTGAATGTGATCCAGTTCTTCACCCTGTCCCCGAATCTCTGGAAACATGTCTCCGCATATGTAGCGAAGTCGTTTCTGTGGTCGAATCAAAAACTCGTTAGTTAAGTACTTGTGTTGTTAAGATACAACCTAAGTTTTGTTACATTATGGATCTGTTGAGCCACCCGTTGTATCTGTCCTCCAATGCCTGAGGCAGGTCCCAGTGATAGAGTGTCACGTACGGCTCGATTCCTATGTATCATAAAATGATAAATCGTTATTTATGTTAAAACCTGATTCATTTGAAATGTGTACCTTTGTCGAGTAGAGCGTTGATGAGGTCATTATAATGATCGACTCCAGCTTCATTGACTTGGCCACTTCCATCTGAAGTCATATTTTCAGTTAACACATTGTACTATATATAAATGATTTACACAGAACATGTTACATAGATGTCCTCAAATTACAAAGCTATGTGTACTAAAACAAATGTAGCATATAGTTTAAGGAAGCTTACTAGGAAAAATCCGAGACCAGGAGATTGAGAGTCTGTACGCATCCATTCCCATGTCCTTCATCAGCTGTATATCTTCCTGTAAATTGCAAATATTCATGAGTTCTTGCTTCAAGTTGGGTAGATATTTGATCCTTACACAATCCGATATAATTAAATCCCTTGAACTTTTATCCAGTTTGGCATATCTCAATTCTCGACTTTTTAGATCCGTAATAAAAGATCTAAATAGATTTAATTCGATCGAATTGTATACAAGTCAAGCATCCCTAATAAAAAGTACATAAAAAGTAGTGATACTTACATTGTATCTGTGGTATTGATCCACAGCAACATCAGCATTACTCCAATCAGCTATTTTTCCTGATAACATAAAACTTGATTGAGCTTGGTCAGGTTTGAATCAAATTTCTAATGTTTGTTATGCGATATGTTTGAACACACAATGATTTACCAAATTCATGTGAAAATATGTCCCACACTGATGGTCCCCTCCCGTCCTCTTTCACTGCTCCTTCGTACTACAAATAATTATATATTACATTGTTAAATATTAAATTATGTAAAAACATTGTTTTCTAAATATTCTTTGAATTGTTGATTTTATTGTTTTGAGACTACACAATTTCTTGTAATTTAGATCTGTGTTTGCTCCTACAGATCAAAATTAAACAAACAAAATAAAGCACAAAATTAAAACTTGAGCCAAATAAATAGGACGTGAGATCGGTCACAAGATCCAAAAATTATCCGAGGGAAATAACTGCTAAAAGTAGTCCGATCCTAGGTTTCCACGAACTCGTGAACCTCTTACGTGTAATCCTTGTGCATACTGACAAAATTGCCCTTTGCATCATCATTATTATCATTTGTACATTCAAAACACCACCAAGAAAATCAAAATTTTATTTTCTGAAAACAAAATTATAATTCCGACAGAGTCTAGAATTATGGAATTCCAACAGGAAAGAAAGAACACAGAGGCTGTCTTAAAATCTGAAGAACAAAAAGTACCTGAAAAGCAGAGGAAGCAGTTCCAAAAACAAAACCTTCAGGGAAGCTTTCCCTACTAATATTCTCCGACAGTGAAACACAGTTCTGAGCCCCCAAAAGAGCCACAACCAGTGACAAAACCACCCCAATTCCCCCTCTCATCTTCCACAATGCGGCGGCGCCGGTGGCTGTTGCGGCGGCGGAGGAGGCTATGGAGGTGAAGAAGGCTTTTGGAGTTGAGACACGGTTCAACACTGAAATAAGAAGAGCATCAAAAATAGATTGCTTTCTTGATTTCTTTTGCTTTGCTTAGCTTTCATCTCATCTCTATGGATTTATAAATTGTTTCATTTTTCTTGTTTTAGAATTGTTTTTTTCTCTATTTTAAATGGTCCTCTGTTTTTAATCTGCCTCGTCTTGTTTTGTTTTGTTCTCATTAGCGCCCAAACCATTGGGATTGGCCGACCCACATTCCCATCTCTCACTGTCTCGAGAAAATTTTGGATTTTCTCGGCTCCCAAACAACACCCACCACTTACAATATGCTCATTCTTGAGTTTTTTTGTGACATATGGTCGATTTTTACTAGTGATGTATTTTTGTGACATGTAAAACATTTGTCTGATATAAATACCTGAGCATTAATAATTGTCTTTGACTTCCTATTATAAATCAGAAGGATTGTTGTAATTAAATAATTTATTTCTTAAATTAGAGATATACATCGTATTAATATACTAATTTTGTAGATTGAATCATAGCATTATGGATATGCACGATCTCATAGTATAAAAGTTAGGAATTTAAACCCAACGATTACTTTACTTAATAAAGAAAGTTTGTGTTTTTAAATGTAATGATATTTTTCTACTTTGAGACAATGAAACTCATGCTTTGAACAGTTTTGAATAAATATCAATTGTAAAATATTTTTCATTACTATTCACACATATATAAATGAAAATTTTGATTTTTTTGTTTGAATAATTGTATTCAATTCAACGGGCCATTGCCGTGTTAGCCCACCGGCCCAAGAAAGAGCATTATATGATGGATCATGAATGGGCCGAGCCGGACTTCAAAATTAGGCTTTACCCATCGTATATTTGTTTGTTTGTTTTTTAATTTCCTCTTACCTTTCCTTAAACCTCAGTTGATCGATGGCCGAAACCAGAGAAGCTTCAGTAACTTCGACTATGGAGGACGACGACGAAGAAGCGCCGCTCGCCGTTCAAATCGACGAAACCGTTGAAACGTCACATCCCGGATGGTCCCAGAACAGCGGCGGCGGAAAATTGGGCGGGGGAAACGTCCAAAAAGGCCCGAGGGTTCCAAGAACAGCGGGGCGAAAACTTCGGGCGGAGTAACCGTCATAACAGGCTACCTCGGCGCCGGAAAATCCACGGTAATGACTTTATCTTCACAGCCTCCTCTTACCATTTTCGTATGTTTTGTTGTATTAATCTTATACCCAAATTATTGATCTTCGTAGCTTTCTCGGTGAGCTTAAATTACTTTTTTAATTTTGATTTTACCTGGGAAAAAAATTTGTGCATGGTTTTATGAATTCTGATTTTATTTATTTATAAATTGTGCTAAATTTGGATGATTTATCAGGGTGATGTTGTTCTATGTTCGTGTGTTTAGTCTATTATGGACATTAAGATTTTGGGTTGGCTAAAAAAATGAAGAATCTGAAATGGTTGAAGTGTATAACTCAAACTGATTTTAGGTTTTACGTGGACTTGATTTACATATTTAGACCAAAAATATTGATGATTTAAACCAGGGTGTGGTGTTCTTTTTTCTAATCCTTACAGAATGGTAGTTTTTACATCATATTTTTCTTGTGTACAGTTGGTTAATTATATCTTAAATACCCAACATGGAAAGAGAATTGCTGTCATATTGAATGAATTTGGCGAAGAGATAGGAGTTGAAAGGGCAATGATAAATGAGGGTGATGAAGGTGCACTGGTCGAAGAATGGGTCGAGCTTGCAAATGGGTGCATTTGTTGCACTGTCAAGCATAGCTTAGTTCAAGCTCTGGAGCAACTGGTGGAGAGGAAAGATAGGTGATTTTTGGATTTTCTTTTGTTCCACTGTCAAACTTGGAATGTACTTGGGAGTTTGATGGTTCATCTTTTAATTATGTTACATTCCATTTGCGTTTATTACTCTGTATCTGAATCATGTTTTCCATTTCTGTTAGACTTGACCATATACTATTGGAGACCACCGGGTTAGCAAACCCTGCTCCTCTTGCATCTGTTCTTTGGCTGGATGATCAGCTTGAATCTTCAGTCAAGCTCGACTCAATCATTACCGTGAGTTTTAATTATTTTTTTTTTAAATTTCCTGCACGACATTGTCATTGCTTACTGTCATTTTTATTCATTTTACATTTCTAATTTACTAAATTATTTTATGATCTATCTTCTCTTGGGTTGACAAAATCACATATGATTTTGATCATATTGATTCATCCTCAATGACATATCTGTTAAATGTTTCCTAAAAATTGGAACTCTAGCCATGCATGTTGTGCTATATGATCGAATGGATATGTTATGATATATACACCTATTAGGCTGCTATTATATTATGTTGCTTTTATGCCATTTCACCTGTTGCTTCTTTTACACAATTTCTTTTGTGATAGGTTGTAGATGCAAAAAACCTTCAATTTCAGCTAAACAGCCGTCGGGATTCATCTTCATTTCCAGAAGCATTTCTTCAAATAGCATTTGCGGTAATTTTGTGTAAATATTCTAGTGATGAGTTTGGTTGCAGTGTATCTATAGTCCTGATTATTGGAACTGATGTTTCAATTACCCTTATTATTATTCGTTCATATTTGGACTGGTCATGGAATGTCAAATGCTTATAACTTTTTTCTTTGTTGCAGGATGTAGTAATTCTTAACAAGGTCGATCTGGTTTCTTCACAAGGCTCTGGAGATCATCTAGAGGAACTGGAGAAGGAAATTCGAAGCATTAATTCCCTTGCTAATATAGTTCGTTCTGTTCGGTGCCAAGTTGATTTGTCTACAATATTGGACTGCAAGGCCTATGATGCCACGGTTAGGCATATATTCATGCATTACAGAGCATGCATTTTCTTAGCTCATAGTATCTGTTTCATTCTTAATATCTTTTATTTTTTATATTCTCAGCATATCACCCATTTGGAAGAATTGTTGAAAGAAAACAAATCTCTATCCACCAAGGATCTTCACGACACTGGGGTAAGAACCTTGTGCATCTGTGAGCAACGGCCGGTTGATCTTGATAAGGTAAGTCCAAATAGCTATAAAAGAACTTATTTTGTGCCAAATCGGCTTGATGTGTTGATTGAAACTGTTGTATATGTTTGATTTTGAACATGTTCTTTTAAATGATAGCTAAATCCAAAATATTAGCCAATTCACCCATATTCTTATTCAGCTTTTGTGCTTATAATGCCCAATACTCCTTTTTAAACAGGTTCGGTTATGGCTTGAGGAAGTTCTCTGGGAAAAGAAGAATGACATGGATATTTACCGTTGCAAAGGGGTTTTAAGAGTTCAGAACTCTGAACAATTACATACTTTGCAGGTAATGTTTGATTTCAATGCTATAATTTGCTAGCCTTTTTGTGGAGACACTGATTTGTTCTATGATTTCACTGAACTTTATGCAGGCTGTAAGAGAGATCTATGAGATAGTCCCAAGTCGGAATTGGAAGAAAGAAGAAAATCAGATGAACAAGATAGTGTTTATTGGTAAAGCTCCGATAATGGTTCTTCCATTGATTTTCTATCTGCAAGTACCCTCTCTGATTAAATTCTTTTTACAATTTGCATTGTGCAGGTCATAATCTGAAAGAGGATGTTCTTATCGAGTCCTTGAAAGCTTGTGCAATAGCATAATGTTCATTTGTAATTTAAACAGAGAGATTTTTTTTTCCAGGTCATAATCTGAAAGAGGATGTTCTTATTGCGTTCTGATTAATTGTGACTTGCTATTTAACTAAACATGTTATGCAATTAAAACACAACTCAAGTACTGAAATCATGAGATTTTTTTTCAGGAGATATGTTTTTGTGTAATGTATAACAGACAACTAAAGATTGTTTGAAATTAATAAATTTGTAATGCTTTTCAAAAATAAATAAATTTGTAATGGAATATTTGGACAACTCATGGTTCTCTTCTTTTTTGTTTGTTGTATCAATTAAGGTAAAAATTTTTTTTTCTAAATATAAGAAATAAAGTCATCAATGAAATGGATAATATATTATTTTAAGACAAAATGAGAATGACCAATTAAAGTGGAGACGACGTGTTGGTTGGGAGTTGAGTGGAGTTCTGCAAAAGAAAGAATTTACTATATTTAATGCCAAAAGCCGGAAATAAAGCCACCGAACATAACCCAATCATTAACTATTCTCGCTTTTGATAATTAATCAGTAAGTTGTGTTATGATTAAACTTTTTTGGTGAATTCACCTTCTGTAAATGTTCTGCTTCTGATGATCACTCACACTTATAAAAATCTGAAAGAAACACCGAAACCGCACAAGCTGGAATGCCGCAAACACACTTTAACTCTCTCTGCAAATGTCGATTTCTGAATTAAGCTTCTGTTCTTGCTGTATCTGAATCTTACCGACACCGGTACGCTTTCCAAAACCCAACTGACTTTTTTATACTGTTTCTGGCTTGCTGAATAGGAGCAGAATTTACAGTTTTCTGAAGCTTTTGGTTCAAGCTCGACATTGTATTTTCCATTTGGGGCTCTGGGTTCTCTCAAAAAATGGAAGCGTTTGGTTGCTAGGAAATTGATGGGTAGTGAACAAAGTGGAAATTTTGATCACGGGATTGTTACTTTTTTTTTACTCGAATTGTAGTATGTGATTTTGGGGTTTTGAGCTTGTTTTTTTGTATATGTTTAGCATTCCTGGGCTATGTCAAAAATGGAGGTTTGGGGCAGTAATTAATCAAGCAATAATTAGAGAATACTTGACTTTCATTTGCAGGTTAATCTGGAGTGTAATTTGGGCATTGTTGGATGGTGCTTGAATTTGATTGTTTTAGAACTGGGCATTCTCTGAATCGACCTTTTCCCCTCTTAAATTATTTAGTTTTCATCCCAGCTGTGCAGAAGCCGAGCATTGAATTTGTGTTCTTTTCTGGGTTGGGTTTGATCCGTGATGATTCTATAGCAACCTCGGGTGGGAAGGCCTGTGCATTAGTTGCTTCAATGGTTGTGAGAGATCGGTTTTTATTACTCAATTGTTGAAAGCAATTGCACAATTTGAAGATGAGAAGCTCCTCGTTGAATAAACTTCCCCTCATTTTCGGCTCTAGACTGCCTTTAAAATGGTTAATCCTGTTCCTTGTCAGCATAATTGCACTGATCACAGTGTTAAGATCATCTTCTATGGATGACTTCGACTCTGTCACTCGAACCAATTTTCCAAATGTTTACAAAAACTATAGAAGGCTAAAAGAGCAAGCAGATTTTGATATTTTAGAGCTGAGGTCTCTTTCTTTAGGAGCTAGTGGGGAGAACGAGCTCCACCTTTGTGGCAAAGAAAGAGAAAATTTTGTGCCTTGTTATAACGTTACAGCCAATTTGTTAGCTGGGTTTAAAGATGGGGAAGAGTTTGACCGGCACTGTGAATTGTCAAGGAGAGGAGAGAGGTGTCTGGTTCGCCCACCAAAGGATTATAAGACCCCTTTGATATGGCCTATTGGCAAGGATGTGATATGGAGTGCCAATGTCAAGATTACCAAAGACCAATTTCTTTCTTCCGGAAGCATGACTAAGAGGTACTTGACGATCTTTGAACTTCCATGTTAGATTCAATATATTTAGGCAAGTTATTTATATTTTTACTGCCACTTCGCCTTGATGTCACTTTAGTCATTGTTCTTGTGAAATGGTTGTGATCTGATTGTGTGGGAAATTAATTTTATGTATGTCTTTGTGACAAACTCTCTAGGTTAATGTTATTAGAAGAGAATCAAATTGCTTTTCATTCTGAAGACGGTTCCTTCTTTGATGGGGTTAAAGACTATTCTCGCCAAATTGCAGAGATGATTTTTGCAGGAAACGAAACTGACTTTCTTCAAGCTGGTGTATGTTCTTTTTCTTTCTTCTTTGTTTCACTTCTTGCTGATATTATTCTCACCATACCTGTTCAGAGTATAATTATGTGCTCTAAGCATTTAATTTATCAATTGCAGGTCCGTAACGTGCTAGATATTGGATGTGGATTTGGTAGCTTTGGAGCTCATTTATTGTCACTAAAGTTAATGGCTATTTGTATTGCTGAATATGAGGCAAGTGGCAGCCAAGTTCAATTGGCTCTTGAGCGAGGTCTTCCTGCAATGCTAGGCAACTTCATAACCAAGCAACTTCCATATTCTTCACTATCATATGACATGGTGCATTGCGCTCAGTGCGGTATTGTTTGGGACAAAAAGGGTATGTCGTAGTTTTGTCTATTATCAACTTTTGATCTTGAGTTGATTAACTTAACAGTGGATCTACACATGCATGTTTTGGTTGGTGACATTGTAAAACAGATGGGTTGTTTCTCATTGAAGTTGATCGGGTGCTTAGACCTGGAGGCTATTTTGTTGTAACTTCATCCACAACCAAGCCATTTGATGGGGCAATGAGAACTATGGAAGAATTAACAAAGAAAATCTGTTGGAGTCTTGTAGCTCAGCAAGAAGAAACTTTCATCTGGCAGAAAACTATAGATGCCAATTGCTATACCTCACGGTGAGTGTAATTACGATTATAGATAACTAACTTCTACTTTGATAATTGATTAGCTCTGTAAACTGAAGTAGATTGTTTATTTATTGTAGTGATCGGGGAATACCCGTTTGTAGAGAAGGGCAAGATGGTCAATCGTACTATCGGCCCCTTGTAGGATGTATAAGTGGGGCCCAGAACAAACGTTGGATACCCATCCAGAACAGGTCCTCTGGGTTTAGCTCAGCTCAGCTTGAAAATGTCTATGGAAAGTATTGTTCCCTGTCTTCTTTATTCATCGACTTCATCATGCTACTGTGCCAATATATTGAGGCGCTTTATATATTTGCAGGAGTTGAGCCTGGTGATTTCTTTGAGGAGTTGCAGTTCTGGAGATCCGCTTTAGGAAACTACTGGTCTCTCCTGACCCCATTAATTTTCTCAGATCATCCAAAGAGGCCAGGTGATGAAGACCCGTTGCCACCGTTCAATATGGTGCGCAATGTGATGGACATGAATGCCCGTTTTGGAGGTCTCAATGCTGCATTTTTGGAACTCAGAAAATTAGTTTGGGTGATGAATGTCGTCCCTTACAGTACTCATAATACATTACCGCTCATACTCGATCAAGGCTTTGCTGGTGTTTTGCATGATTGGTAAGCTATACAAGTTTCTGTTAATTAACTACAAATTTGTCGATTATGAACACTATTAGAGGTCGGTGAGTTTACTGTTTACATATTAGTATATGATCATTGTCTGCAGGTGTGAACCCTTCCCTACATATCCTCGAACGTATGATATGCTTCATGCAAATGGGTTTATCTCACTTATCGAGTCAAGGAGGTGCAGTCTTGTTGATTTATTTTTGGAGATGGATCGAATACTTCGCCCAGAGGTTTGTTTCTATTCTGTACATTTATTCAGTATCCTTACCCTATTCATTATACAAATAAAATGTCTTGAATTCTGCTATAACTCAGTGATTGAAATTGAACTTAAAATACTTGTTGGCAGGGATGGGTGGTTCTTTCTGATAATGTAGGAGCTATAGAGACTGCCCGAGTGCTTGCTACACATATGCGCTGGGAAGCAAGAGTCGTTGATCTTCAAAATGGCAGCGATCAGCGCCTACTAGTCTGTCAAAAACCGTTCCTGAGGAAATAAATTACTGGTTTCGTCGGGGATCTCACCAAGTGTACAATTTTTGCTCTGGAAGAAGCTGTAGATTTGGCACATCCAGTTTGTTTTCACTGTATTGTTTGAACCTTCACAATCCCATTGAGGGAAATGGTAGATATATATTGGGCATGAGAATCTCTTGTAAGAATTGGGATATCATGGCGCTCGAGTTTCTATAAATTGTCCATATACTTTGAAATTATATCGTTTATAATTACTATCCGTTTCAATAACGAATCATCGATTAAACAGAATATTTAATCAACACCAATTTCTAAAAATATATATTGTTGATTAGAATGTGTGGCCCAACATTAAACTAACTTTGTTGGCTATTGCTGATTAAAACTAGTAATATTTGATATTTAGTCAACTCTCTCAAGAATCAAAGCATAAAAAGAAATTCAAAAAAAAAATAGCATAAAAAATTTACTTTGGTTGACTATAACAAACTAGCGGAAAATGAAACAAATTTGTCATTGTTTTATCAAGTAACTCTCATGCACGTTTTAATTAATATTTATTTATACTTCAAAATATGATTTTGAAGTAATTAATCTTTGACACACAGACCAAACCGATAACGATTTCCGCGGTCTTCCTTTCAAAACCATCCCGAGAATCAACGGTCGAGATGCGATCTCTGACTCGCCGCTAAAGTTGCTCGACCTTTAACGCCCTTACTCATCTTCGTCCCCCGCATAAA
Source organism: Erodium texanum (assembly GCA_036897725.1). Lineage (NCBI taxonomy): Eukaryota > Viridiplantae > Streptophyta > Magnoliopsida > Geraniales > Geraniaceae > Erodium > Erodium texanum. The sequence continues at coordinate 1,698 of JAYMSW010000617.1, read as the reverse complement.
TAGCCACCATCTACTCCGCAACCCACCTCTATTATTTCTCTCTCCACTCCATTCGCTACACTGCACATTTCTCACCGGCGCTATTTCCGTCGCTCTTGTTCTAGCTGCTTTTCTCGTTTCGGTTCTCTGCGCCGCCTATCTCTCTCAACAATGTCGACGGAGAAAGAGAGAGAGACTCAAGTTTACATGGCCAAGCTCGCCGAGCAGGCTGAGCGCTACGATGGTACCGATTCTCTTACATTTTCACTAATCTGCAAGGATATATGTATGCTATTAGATGCAGATCGAGCTTGCTTGATGCTCCGGTGTTTTGTTTGATCTGATTCGGTGCATTTGTATGCATATTTTATTGATCCTTTTTGTTGGATTTGGACCTTTGGTTGATGGATCAGAGAACGAAAGAATCATTGTTTTTAGTGGTACATTTAGATGGTTTGCGTTGTTGTGTAATTTGATGTTTGGATTTGTCTATGCTGAGTTGATGATTTAATTTGGTTTAGATGTGAAGTACGCTGCCAGATTTGATCGTTTTTGCTATTTGGTTGAGCATGCAATGAAATGTGATGTGATTGCTCAATTTTACTGTTAGATGTGCTATACATTTGCACCTGTTCGTGGCGCTTCATGCTGTTTGGATTTCCGGAAGGTGTTGCAGAGAATGCAATATGATTTGTGATTGTGATTGATGATATATGGTGAATTCAGTCTCAAGAATTAATGATTGGCATTTCTGTTCTTTGCTGGAACCAAACATGATGATGATCAGCTTCATTTGCAATGTCTTTATATTCTGGTTTTAATTATGATGCATTTGATGAATATGCTTCACTTTGCAAATTGTTTAGTTATTGAAGCTGGCACCTCCAAGTCCATGAATATGATTACTGAAAATAGTGAAATGTTAGTTCTAGCATCATTTAGATCTGTATGGGAATTTAATGTTTTTGGATTTGTTAGTTTGGGAGAATGGTTAGATTGGCTAGGATGTTGCTAGATTTAACCATTTTGTTGTTGGTGCCAACATGGAGTGAGGCAGGATTTATTGTGAAATTTTCACTGTTATATTTGATATAAGATTTCTCTCTATCAGAGGAGTTAGTGCCGTTTGAACATACTAACAAGAATGAAAGATGATGTAGACTGTTAATATATGTTGAATTCATACAGCAAAATATATATGATGAATTGAATTTACTATAAAGAATTGTTGTTTTGCATACCTGTTCTTTCTTGGAACCAAAATGAATCTCATGATTGTGTTCTTAAAAATGGATGTATGTTAGGGCTGACACTTTGATCTATAGATGATGCATACTTACCTTCTCAAATTATTTTGGTCATATTTGTAATGAGCATGAATCTGATTACTTAAATGTTAGTTTTGGTTGATTTTTTAAAGTCAAATAGAACACTCATTTTGGGACAGAGGAAATACCTCGTTTGATTACGTATCTGTATTATAAGGAACATTTTGTTTTTACTTATAAAGTATATGATTGATCAATCAGAAATGGTTGAGTGCATGAAGTCAGTTGCAAAACTTGATGTCGAGCTGACAGTGGAGGAGAGAAACCTCCTCTCTGTGGGATATAAGAATGTTATTGGTGCCCGGCGAGCTTCCTGGCGTATTATGTCTTCAATTGAGCAAAAGGAAGAGTCTAAGGGAAACGAGAACAATGTTAAATTGATTAAGGGGTA
>JAYMSW010000616.1:0-20982 GCA_036897725.1 Erodium texanum | reverse complement strand
GTTTGATATGCGTGATGTCCTTGCCGAAGCCCGTCATGGTCTGTGTCTGATTTGCTCTCTGTCGGGCCAGAATGTGGAATAGCCTTGAACGTCCCCGGGGATGCCCGTTTTTGAGTCCGGGACAGCCTTGGTTATGCGCTCCTCCCAGTCAGACCAAGCCTCCTTAATTCCGCCTTAGCTGTTTTTTTTTTCTCGTTTTTGCTCCATTTCCAGCTCATTCTCCTACACATGGTCAGAAAAGCATAAAAGCATACAATGAAGTAAGTGAATATGTGTCGAATAGTAATGCAAGATGCACCCGCATCATTTGATGTCAATCTCATTACTCTTCTAGAGTTTGTGAGTAAAAGAATTCCGAGGAAAATATATTTAGTTTTGTCCCCTTCAATGTATCCGCCTTTGATTTGAGCGTTACAAGCTGCATTGTCTTTATATATTATAGAAGGAGAACTATTTATCGAAGACATACCACATGTGCCTCGTATATGATGAACGATCGACCACAGAAACACACATTCCCGATTTGACTCGCGTAGTGCTATAATTTATGACTGATTAGAGGATGTTGCAACTAAAGTCTACTTTGTTGAGCGCCATGAAATTGTTGTCATTACAGGTGAATACATACCCTGTTTGGGAGCGTGATTTATGTGGGTTGGAAACATATCCATCATCTGCATATTCGCTTAAGCCAACGTTCTTCTTGGATTTCAAATACAATAAACCCAAGTCCTTTGTTCCACCCAAATAACGAAATATATGTTTTGTTCCGTTCTAATGTCGTCTGGTCAATTCTGAGCTGAATCTAGCCAACACATTTACAACAAATGCTATGTCTGGTCTTGTGCATTGAGTCAAGTATAATAAAGCCTCAATTGCATTTAGATATGGTATTTCAAGACCAAGTGTCTTTTCATTCACTACCTTGGGATGAAATGGGTCTTTCTTAGGATCCAAATACCGTACGACCATTGGCGTACTCAGGGGATGAGCCTTATTCATATTGAAATGCTTCAGGAGTTTCTAAATATATATAGATTGATGGATTAACATACCATCTGAAACATGCTCGATCTGTAGGCTAAGATAATGTTTTGTTTACCCAATTCTTTCATTCCAAAATCCTTTTTAAGATATTCTACAATCTCGAGGATCTCTTCACGAATCCCGATTAAATTCATGCCATCGATGTACCCTGCTAAAATGAAAAAAATCATGGTTTGCCTTCTTGATGAATACACATGGACATATGATATTATTTGTATAACCTTTTCTACTAAGATATTCACTTAGATGATTATACCACAATCTTCCGGATTGTTTGAGTCCACATAACAATTTCTATAGTTTTATCGAATACCGACTTCTTGGACGATTTCTCATTGATCACGCCATGAGGAACTCTAGTGCTCTCTAATCTTCCGGCAGATAACCATTCTTTCCTCGTTTAGCTTCACTCCCCACCGGATAATTCTGCAGATCTTGGGCCTTGAACCAACCGCCACTGTCATCGGAGGATGGAAGCCGTTGTTGGAGACGAATCGGTTCATATTTGGAGCCTGAAATCGCGGTGGAAGATGCAATTTAGATATGGAGGAATTGGTTTCTGGTATGTCCAAATCCGGTTCTTGGTCATCGTCGCTCCATCTGATGAGAAATCAGAGTCGCGGTGCTCTCTGCTTGTCGGGGGAAGAGTGCTTGGATCCTCTACCGACCTGTTCGCGAGCTCTATGGTTCGGAGACCTTTGGACGGTCACCCGGTCTTAGAGTTAGAGATATGCAATCTCACCTTCTTGTAGCTCATTCCCGTTCGGGTGGAGTATACTTCATCAGATTGTCGTTGGATTGAAAGGGGAAGAAGATGTTCCTTTTCTTTTAAATTTTTTCTCTCGAAGGCATTTTCTTCATTTTAAAAAATAGATAACATGAAATTGGATGGTTTCCATCAAACGAACACAAGTTTCATTGGAAACAAGTTTCGTTACGGTAAAAGAACAACGGAGTTCGTGAACCCGTAAGTTTCTAAAATTAATGGGGTAATAGGTTTAAAAATCCTTCACAATGCGAATCCAAGCCCAAATACCAATCTCGACCCTAAAAGCCCAAGATCCAAGTCGACCTTTTGTTATTTCCGGCAGCTACAACAGAAGTACGAAACCAAGGCAAGAGATAAACTATCAGTTACGTTATCCATCCATCCTTGGCTATCTTCTTCTTCCATGTAAAATGAGCGCGCAAGAGCGAACTCACTGCCTGCAAATTCAATCCTTCCCTCTTCACCGCCCAACATTTGACTTCCTTACTTCAACTCCGAAATTCGACTACAGAATCAAGAAGAGCCATCTTCGTCGTAACACCAATGGGTTCAGTTATTTTTGTAGAGAGAGGGGAGGTTTTAGGTGTAGAATTAGAAGCTCAGTGAATGGGGGACTGAGTGAAGCTGAAGATGAGAAGCAGCAAGCGGCGCGGAGGCCGTACCCTTTTCACGAAATTGAGCCCAAATGGCAGAGTTATTGGCAGGAGAATCGCACTTTTCGGACCCCCGATGAAGTTGATACCTCCAAACCCAAATTCTACGTTCTCGACATGTTTCCTTATCCCAGGTACGAGGTCATGTTCGCTTTTTTTACCATGTTTATGCGGGGACCCAATTTAATTGATTAGTGCTTGTTCTAACAATGGCGAGTTTGGGCAGTTGGGAGTGCCCATGTTCAGTTACAGTCTCAGTGCTGTCAATTTTACTAATCGGGTTGCTTAGATTGGTATTGAAGTTCTGATTTTGATTAATTTCTTCAGTGGAGCTGGGTTGCATGTTGGCCATCCTCTGGGATACACTGCCACTGATATTCTAGCTAGGCTGAAGCGAATGCAGGATTACAATGTTCTGCATCCCATGGGATGGGATGCTTTTGGATTGCCTGCAGAGCAATATGCAATTGAGGTTTGTTTTTTTAGCTATTATCTTTAGTTTGTACTGTTATTCTCTTTACTTATTGGATGATTGTTGTGTCTGACAGACCGGAACCCACCCAAAAGTCACAACGATGAGGAATATTGAGCGTTTCCGCAACCAGGTAACATTTTAGTTCTTGCCGATCTATGAATAAAAATGTTATCTCACCAAGAAGTTTTCAACTTAGCATTGATTTGATGTTAAAGACTTGTGATTAATGGACTAAGGAGTGATTGCAGTAATGCATACTCTTATGTTTTGAAGGGTTGTGAAATGCATTCCGGTCAGTCTGCAGCACCTTGCTTAGCTTAAACACACAGCATAACCTCTCGGGGGTGTTAATTGTAGTTTTTAAGCACCACCCTTCAAAGTCCTTTTGGATTAGCACAACTCATTGAAGTCTCATGATAATTATCTTTCTTATGTAGATGTTGTTGTGGAAACTGATCTGAGTCTTTCTTTTCTTTCTTCTTGGTTGCAGCTCAAATCTTTAGGCTTTTCTTATGACTGGGATCGTGAATTTTCTACTGTGGAACCTGACTACTACAAATGGACCCAGTGGATCTTTCTGCAGCTACTGAAGAGAGGATTGGCATATCAGGTCCTGGAATTTTAAGTCATTCATGTCCCTTTTTATGTTATTTATTATATTTTCTGTTATTCCTTCCAACTATAAAACCCTCAAGTTCAACTAACTGTGTATACAGGCTGAAGTCCCAGTCAATTGGTGCCCGGCACTTGGCACTGTCTTGGCAAATGAAGAAGTGGTGGATGGTGTGAGTGAGCGTGGAGGCCATCCAGTTATAAGAAAGGTACACTGATTCTAATCCTGTTAATAAACCATCAGTACAAGCTCTGCTACTTCTATTCTTATTTCCATTTTTGAGTGGTTTTGTAATTTTACAGTGTCATTGTTTATTACCGAGCAGCCGATGCGGCAATGGATGCTTAAAATAACTGCGTATGCTGATCGTCTTCTTGAAGATTTAGATGAACTTGACTGGCCTGATAGTTTGAAGGAAATGCAAAGAAACTGGATAGGCCGGTCAGAGGGAGCAGAAATGGAGTTTTGTGTTCTAAACAGTGATGGGCAGGAAACAGAAACAAGAATCACAGTTTATACCACCAGGCCTGATACCATTTTTGGAGCAACGTATTCATCTTAACTTTGTTCCTTTTTCTTTTCTTATTTCCCAGTAATTTTCTTTCATTAAGTACCATGCAGTAAACATTAATGATAGCTATTCCTGGATTGTGATTAATTATCATTGGTTATTTGCATATAGCTATTTAGTTGTGGCACCGGAGCATTCATTGTTGTCAACAGTAGTATCTGATGCACAGAGTAAACAAGTATGCTAATCTTTCCATATGTAATAGTTTGTTTCAAAGTTTTCCGACTATGCATATTTAGAATGAAAGTGAACCCTGTGTACAGGTGGAGGAATACAAAGATGTTGCATCAAGAAAGAGTGACCTAGAGAGGACTGAGCTTCAGAAGGAAAAAACTGGGGTCTTCAGTGGTTGTTATGCGAAAAATCCTGCTAATGGAGAAGCTATTCCAATATGGGTAGCGGACTACGTATTGGGAAGGTATGCCCAAACTCATTTTCCATTTCATAGACGCATCATGCATGCTGTTCAGTAGATACTCCCTTATGTGTATTCTCTAAGACATCAAGTTGATGACTGATTTTGGTAAGTTTTTATTTAGTATTACTGAAGTATTATAAACTTTTTAATTCATGCAGTTATGGAACAGGAGCAATCATGGCTGTACCTGCTCATGATACTCGTGACCATGAGTTTGCTTCTAAATATGGCATTCCAATTCATTGGGTTGTGACAGCAGATGCTGAAAACTGCTCTGATTATGGTGATCCTTACACGGGTGAAGGCACTATTGTGAACTCATCAAATTTGACACTGGGGCTTGACATCAATGGCTTATCTAGCAAAGAAGCCGCTTCCAAAGTCATTGAATGGGCTGAGAAAACTGGAAATGGGAAGAAAAAGGTGTTTTTCTAAGTATATTTGAAGTTTGTTATTTCTAGGTTGGGTCGGGGATGGCGAAGATGTGAATTGATTCAATTGAAGGTAAGATTTGGGAAATGGTTTAAGATGACTTGGACATCTACAGCGTAGAAAGGTTAATGTTCTAGTGTGGAAGGGTGAGGTTTCATTTAGATGAAACTAAAAGGACTAGTGAAAGACCCAACTAGTACATCAAGTGGTCAAAAAAACCACTTTCTTTCAACGTGGGAGACTTTAACATAGGGGACCCGAAATAGTTTTGCTAAAAGATTCATGTAGCCGACCCAAAATAGTTTGGTAAGAAGCTTTTAGTTGCTGTAGGAAAGGGCTAGATGTAATTTGATCTAATAAATCTGTGTTTGCTTTATGTGGTCTCATGGACATGCATTTTTCAGGTGAACTTCAAGTTGAGGGACTGGCTGTTTGCAAGACAACGCTATTGGGGGGAACCTATTCCAGTTATTTTCCCTGATGGTAGTGATGAGGGAATTCCACTTGTTGAAACTGAACTTCCCCTTGTTCTTCCAGAGCTGGATGATTTCACTCCCACCGGAACTGGAGAACCCCCACTATCAAAGGCAGAGTCTTGGGTATGATTTTCCTTCTCAATTCCTTTTTTCCAACTTGTCATATATGTCATTCACAAAAGTAATTGTCACCGAGTTTGTGCTAACAGCTTTAGCATTTCGAAGTGATTGCCAAAATATTAAACCTGGATTAGCATTTATTATTGAATGGATATACTCCTTCCGTAAAATAAGTGACCCACTTTCCTAATGTGAATTCTAAAATATGATGTATTATTGATTCTGAAATCGATTATGAATTACAACTGATGATCCCTTTACATAGGGAATAGTATACTAAATAGGAAACGATCTGGGTAAGAGAAATAGACTACTAATAGGTAAAGAACTCATAATAGGATATAAACTCTAACAGCAAATTAACTCTAACACCTAATAAGGATGTCCTAAGACAAGTGTACCATTTTCGTTTTAGTTAGTTCATTAGCCATGGATTATCAATGTTATCACCCTCAGCCATATAAGCTCGCTAGCTATGAGAACTTGGTTATTAGGGATATGGGAGCACATGAGTGTAAAAGGGTGAAAAATCAAGCATTAGAAATTGAAAATTGCTAACAGTTCTCAATCTGCTCTCATGCCCTAGATAAAACCCTATTATACCATGTTAGACCTTATGCCTGCCTGAAAGCTTAATCTATTAAGGGGAGAGCTGAAGTAGTATAACAAGTAGTCTCATACTCTTCATCCTTCATATGTGGGATAATAGAACAAGTAAATAATAACCCTCCCACATAAGTTTTGAAGTTGGAATGGCTGGTCTGATGTCCCCCTTTTCTCATGTTTACATAAAAAAGAGCCTATGAAAAGACATATACTTATCCTGCTCTGCTGCTGTTTATGATCAGTGAGAGGCAAAAAGTTGATTTTGCACCATGATACAGGATCTTATCTGCACAAATCTTTTCTGTGTGCAACGTGCTGATCTAACTAAAAGCTAATGTTATAGAACTCCAGATATAATACCGGCACTTTTTTTTTTCGGCCCCAGTATATTGACTAGTTATTTTGCCTAATTACGATTTACACGCATGCCTGCAATTTCTTTTGTTATTCAGGTTAAAACCACAGATCCATCATCTGGGAGACCTGCTAGAAGAGAAACAAGCACCATGCCTCAGTGGGCTGGCTCTTGCTGGTAATATTTTCAATAATTCTAATCGAGGTTTCTCTCTAAGTTGCATTTATTTCCTTAATACATTATTTTTCAGAAAAAAATGGTACATGTGTGATCATGATTTGCAAAAATGATTGGAGAAATGTAAATTTCCTTGAAACGTTCAGATGATTTAAAACAGTACAGAAATGATTGAGGAAGAAACCTAAAAAAGAACTATGAATTTTTGATGAGAAGAACTGAACACTTGGCAACTTTAATCGGCTTGCCAATTGTCATAGTGCTGTACTTTATTTTTCATTTTTGTGGAAAAGTGATTTAATGTGCTGGAATATTGTGAGTTCCAAGTATCATTACTGCGTTAACACATTCATTACATGTGTTGGGGATTTTCTCTGAGATCTCAGGTTATATATTTTTACAATTGTATTCAGGTACTATTTGAGATTTATGGATCCAAGAAATACTGAAGAGTTGGTAGATAAGAAGAAAGAAAAGTAAGAAAAGCTTTCACCTACACAACTCATGACTTCAATGCTCCTTTTTTTTCTGTCTCGTCATGCTTAAGGTTCTTAATTATTTCTTGGTGTGACATTTTTCCCTGCAGGTATTGGGGACCAGTTGATGTTTATGTTGGTGGTGCTGAGCATGCCGTTCTCCACTTACTTTACTCTAGGTTCTGGCATAAGGTTTGAATAGCATTTCAAACCTTTCCAAAAAATGTTGGTTTACTAATGCAGAGAACATGGCTGCACATACAAACATATTCCCACCATATTTAATCAGTTTCTGAATTTAATTTTTGATGTTGCTTCAGTGACACTAATCCTACTCACAATTGTTTTTATCAGGTTCTCTATGACATCGGTGTTGTTTCTACCAAAGAACCGTTCAAGTGCGTCATAAACCAAGGGATTATCCTTGGTGAAGTAAGTATAGTTTCTTGTGCATGACAGTGTAATTGTCCATTTTGCATGTCCCTGATGGCTTGAGTGGCAGGTTGAATATACTGCTTTCAGGGATGCAGATGGAAATCTTGTATCTGCAGATTCTATTAATGTCTCAGGCGACCTTCACCAAGAAAGAATCCCCGAGGAAAAAGTATGCTCTTTTACAATCATTTTGCTCGCTTTGATTTCTTGTGTTTCAGTTTGATTTTGAGAAGATCATGCCCTCTTCTTGTGCAGGTCATGAAAGCTGGGGATGCTTTTGTGCTGAAAGACGATCTCAATATTCGTTTGACTGCTCGTGCTCACAAAATGAGTAAAAGTAGGGGCAATGTTGTCAATCCCGATGATGTTGTGTTTGAGTACGGTGCAGATTCTCTTCGCTTGTATGAAATGTTCATGGGACCGTTTAGGTATACTTTCTTTTGAACCTTAGTGTCCTGATACATTTCTTGATATGTCAACTTTTTTACATAGTGTTCCTTTTCATTGTTTTGTTCTTCTAGAGACTCAAAAACGTGGAATACGAGTGGAATTGAAGGTGTTCACCGATTTTTAGGAAGAACATGGAGGCTTGTAGTTGGTTCACCTTTATCTGATGGTACGTTCAATGAGGGTACAGTGGCAACTGATGATGACCCTACTATGGATCAACTTCGCTCTCTCCATAAATGTATTGCCAAGGTCAGATCTCTACTTGTTTAATCATATTTTCTTTCTTTGCATTATTAGTTGTTGTATTGTCAAAGCAATATGTTGGCATTGTCGGAATCACATAATATGTTGGATTTGCAGGTAACAGAGGAAATTGAAGGGACAAGGTTCAACACTGGAATATCTGCAATGATGGAATTCATTAACGCAGCATATAAGGTATTGTATATATGCACAGAGCCTTAAATAACTCCTAATATTAAGCCCTATTTAAGAAATTTTAGGGTCTGTTCAGATTTGATGATAGTAAAAATGTTTGCAGTTAATTTTCTCTCTCCACATTTTGATGAATTTTTTTTTGCCAGTGGGATAAACATCCAAGGTCGATCATTGAAGCATTTGTTTTGTTGCTTTCACCGTATGCACCTCACATGGCTGAAGAACTATGGTCGCGCTTGGGACACATAAATTCATTGGCGTATGAGCCTTTTCCTAAGGTATGCATGCGTCTCTTTCTTAGTCATATGATGTATTGCTTTTTGCAGTGTTAAGTTTTCAAATGGTTTGTATCTTCTTTACAATGTGCATGTATACTGGTAACATGGGAGCATGTGGAGGTTTGAATGTATATAAAGTAAACAAATGTGTGAGTGTGAGATATTATATAGGAGGGTTGAGGAGGTGATTTGCTTTACTGTTCCACCTTCAAACTTGTGGCTGGACTACTCATTGAAGTAGGCATTTAAGGGTTTCAACATAATATAGTAACGGGAAATGTTCATTTGCTATTAGATGAAGTTGTAATGTTTGGATTGCAGGCTAATCCGGATTACTTGAAGGAGTCCACAGTGGTGCTGCCGGTTCAGATAAATGGGAAGACGAGGGGTACGATCCAGGTGGAAGAAGCTTGCCGAGAGGAGGATGCTTTGAGGTTAGCATCAGACGACAAGAAGCTCTCCAAGTATCTTGATGGACAGACCATCAAAAAGACAATTTATGTCCCCGGGAAGATCTTGAATGTTATTCTCGACCGTCCCAAAGTTACTCAAAACTAGTCAGTCCATGGTTTTTTCTGCTCTCTCGTACAAAACCCAGTGAACTTGCAGAAGACATCAGAACGCAGAAGTTTCCATGCATCACAGACAGTGGCCATTCTGACAGAGAAAATGGTTCCTGTAAGTAAGTTGCATAGCATTCAATGGGTAATAACCATCAAGGTTTTGTAAAACACAGGATATTATAATTGGTCATCATGAACTGAATATATTTTTCCAACTGAAATAATGTATCAATAATTAGGATGGAAAAATTATCAGAATTTGATAGCCCTCTAACTGGTTGGGGTTGAGTTGAGCATTTTTGGTGGTTGAAGTGGGCTTCCAGTGTTTACTCGATCACAATCACTCAGTATATGAAAATTTTAAAAATATTTTTTTTAAAAAGATAAACGTAAGTATATTCTAAAATTGAGAATGAGACTTGGGAAATGAGGTTGTCCATGGTAATTATAGAACAAAATACCTAGGATGTTTAAAAAACCACACGCAATCGTCTTGTATCATCATTCCGAAAAATAAAAACAAGAAGGGTTTGGACTAGCTACTAGCTAGTGATCACGGGTCGCTAAGGTTAAAACAAGTTGTCAAAAACCCAACAAAATATTACTTTTATTGGCTGTTAGGAAGCTTCTCGTTCTGATCCTTTTGGTCAATAAAATCTCCTTTCCTGAGTTAGGTTGACCACACTTTTCTATCGGGGTTGACTTCACTTTGCTTTCATGAGGAGGACGATTTATTTCAAGTACTAATCCTTAATCCCAAATTAATGTTTCTGACTTCATGTACACGTAATACATGGACGGTGACTGTCGTGGGACCTCCCAACCTGTCCCGACGTGAACTCCACTAATTGCGCCCACGAGAGCCCATGTGTCCGCAGACGCCCCGGCCATTTAAAGAGCCGATACGGCGTCGTGTGGAATCTCCTTCCGTTGAAGACAAGCTTAAACTGAACCGCTCTGGGGGGGCTGAGTCTACACACAGTCCAAATCGTAACGCTGTTTCTGAGTCTCCCTGGCGTTGATAAATGAGCAGCTCTGACTCTCCCCCGAATCTCCTCTTCCATGTAATTGCTCTCTCCTTCACGCGGTTCTCCATTTTCGGATTCGTTTTTGCTTGCTGAAACTGAATTGATGCTATTAGAAATCGCAGGAAGCAGCATGAAGAAGAAGGCGTCACCGGTTCGCCACGCGATCCGGCGGAGCTGGAAGCTGGTCATCGCCTTGTCCTTCTCTCTCTGTCTCTTCGCCCTCCTCAGGCTCCACTCCCTCTCTCCCTCTCGCCCCAGCCTTCGCTTTTCTCGCACTATCTTCACCGGCCGCCCCAAGATCGCCTTCCTCTTCCTCGTCCGCCGAAACCTCCCGCTCGATTTTCTGTGGGACACCTTCTTCGAGGTTACTGCTTTTCCTCTTCTTTTGTTTTTGAATTTTCTCGCGCTTTTTAGCGATAATCGTGGTGGAGAATCGGGAGGTATTTTGAATGATTCCATGTGTGTTCTCTGCAGTATGCTGACGTCGAGAGCTTCTCGATTTATGTGCACTCGGCGCCTGGGTTCGTGCTCGATAGTTCAACCACGAGGTCGCATTTCTTCTACGGGAGGCAATTGGATAATAGCATTCAGGTAATGATAAAAAAATACTGGAAATGTTTGATTTTACTGTTGTTTCTGGGAAAAGTGACTTGAAATGATAATTAGATCATTGGGTTAAATAAGTTAAGCCTTTTTTTGTTTTCTCTCTTTGGTTTAATCTCATAACAGCATTAGTTAGGTATAAGGTCACTGTTGATTATAGACGTCTCATTTTATTTTAGAAACTGAATTTCTTTTTGCCAATGATTTCAATTTATTTCCTATTGATTTGTGAAGTAATGATGAAACTTAAAAAGAAAATTTTGAATCTCAAATTTGAAGCTGTTATGCTTGAGAAAAGGAAAAATGAACCTCAACAGATCTAAATAGTAGTATTATCATCTGTTTAGCTAATGTTGTAGTTTACATGTAGCAGAAAGTTTCGGACTGGAAACTTCTAGGTTTCCTTTGTTTACCAACATTCTCTTAACTAATGGAGCGAATTTCATTGAATTGCTTGCCTTCGTAATTGCTATTGGTTATAAGTAATTTGGTTGATATTGATCTCATGTTTGAACTGAATGATCACCATTGCAGGTAGGATGGGGAGAATCCAGTATGATAGAGGCAGAGAGGCTATTACTTAGATCTGCTCTTGAGGATCCTGCCAATCAACGATTCGTCCTCCTCTCTGACAGGTTTGTTTCCTTGCCATTTTAACTCACTAGTTATTTTCTCCCTTTACAAATTGTAGTTCGCTAATGAATTACCCTAACACTTCGTGAAAGGAGGATAAGGAAACCTAATAGACTTCAAAGGACTAATTCACTTGGTTTAGCTGAAGGTTTTCTTTTTTATACCCCTGTCCTAGAATAAGTGTCCCATTTTCTTAAATCAAGGGTTCCTAAAATAAGAGTCAATTTCTTATTTTGGAAATAAATTAAATTGAATTACCTGTAACATCCTTGGTTTTAGTTAGTTACAATCACTCAGTGGGATAACACATGGAGATCATGAGGGAATGTAGTGGAAACGGATGCAGTAACTCCCCCAATCCTTGTTGGTAGCCTAATGATTGTGATTTGAGAATGGTAGGCTTTTGCAGCATGCTTCACTTACCTTGCAAGAGATTGGAAGTGAAGACTGCTGTTTTTGAATGAGATCATTTGCAGTAACTTCTAATCAAAGTTGGCAACTTCTTTGTTCGTATTTATTTGACAATGGGATGTCTAATTTTTCTTATTTTTATATTGCAGTTGTGTCCCTTTGTACAACTTTAGCTATATATACAACTATCTGCTGACCTCTCCGAGGAGTTTTGTGGACAGGTAAATGGACGGCCTTTGATAGTTGAGGTTAATCATTCTTTGCATATTATTTCATTCTCACGTAATCATCTGTATTGATATTTCTATATTTTGTACAGAAGTATGAAAATGATCTATCTGACCCCAACATTGTTTGGGAAATGGTTTGGTTGTTGTTGATTATGAAAATAGTTTAATATGACTGAAATGTATGTAGTTTGTTGTCTGCTGTAGTTTTCTTGATGTGAAGGAAGGTCGTTACAACCCCAGAATGTCACCTATAATTCCAAGAGAAAAATGGAGAAAAGGATCCCAGGTTATCTCTCTTTTTAATTCATATCAACTTGGCTTTCTTAAAGCATTGAATTGATGAGTATTAGTTGTTCATAACATCCATTTGAGTATATTGTCATTTCCAGTTTGTTTCCTACTGCAAATATAGAACTATCTTATCAACCCTAGAATCACAGCAAATTTGTTTATCCTAGTTAAGCAGTCTTAATACCTTACTCATCTGGTATAGATAATCTTAAGACTGGGTCTGTCTGTATTTTGACCTTTTATATTAATAAATCGTGTACTAATTGAGTCAATTTCAGCTGGTAATTTTGTGGGAGAATATGATATCAACTCCATGCTTTCCTTCTGCCAGGTGGGCAGAGGAGTTCAATCACTTATTAATAGTTTTTCCTTTTAAATGGCCTTGCATTTTGGGAGGTCCAATATGTCCCTATTTTAAAAGCCATGTGATGTGCTTTCTGTGGTTTGATACAATTTGTTTGGGAATCCAAAAAAACCTACTCAACGTTGTGTAAATTGTTAAACTATCATCATCATCATCATTAAGAATAGGGATATGAGTATCTATCAGTAGCAGTTTGTCATGTATGGTCAGACTAATTTTTATTTTGTTGATTTCAGTGGATAACATTAGTTCGTAGCCATGCAGAGGTCATTCTAGATGACGAAGTTACATTCCCAGTTTTCAAGAAATTTTGCAAGGTATGTAATCACTCACACACACACACTTTCATCAAATTGCGTGTTCATGTGCTGACATCTACCCCTATCAGAATAATTGGATCTTTCTTTTTTGTATGAATAAGCAGATTTCCATGCAAATTTCTTCATGTAGATTATTAGAGATATATAGTTAAGTTCAAAATTACTTTGTAAAAATACACTTAATAGTTCTTATATCATTACTAAGGACCATGCTTGTGCCTTGTTAGTATGGGAAACTACTCTGTCAAATGTGCATTCTTCTCCAGATGGGACAGTTGTCCAAAAGCTGCGATTTTATAGTCTGAGATCTGAATCATATAGAAACTCATTCTACTGTTTATTGTTCTGCACAGCGACGCCCCCCAGTAGATGCCAGTAAAGGAAAATTGAATTTGGTAAGTAGCCTTTTACCCTGGTTTATAAAGCAAGAAAAATAGGTTCTCAATTTTTATATATTTCAATCTGTATGATTTATAGCTACTAATGCTCCGGTGCATGCGATCAGAATGAAATTCTATGGTTCAGCATAACTAACTTTGCTCATTTATTTCTATAAATAAATTATTGTGTTTGACATGCAAGTAGTGTTTTGTTAATACAAAGGGTATAATTTTTCTCTGGTTTCTTCTTACTGTAATTTCAACTGTGTGTTTTCAATTTGGATTGCAGATTTGCAATTTGCTTTTCTTGAATTTTGCAATTTCATAACTATAACCCCAACTCATATTTTCTGGATAACATCACCCCAACTCATAATTTCTGGATAACATCTGTTGAGACTTGAGAATATATATTTTCTCAAATATTATTCACATCTTGTTTCACTAAGCATTATTTTTCATCTGTTTGCATGTATCTTGGGATATTTTCTCCCCTTTGTCAATACCCAATATGAACGCTTAACTTTGATGGCAACTTTTTACTCATAACAATGTTGCAAAAACTCGAGTTTGTAATGTTAAAAGATTAACAGTATCGTGTAACAAAAGGGTGAAGTTACAGCTTCACAGGTTCAAAAGCTCTGCTAATATAGACTGTTGAAGTTGTACATGGACAAGGTAGTAACCTGGAGGTGTGAGTCTTCATGAAGATGAATTTAGAGCTATTGTTTGGCTATTATACTATCGAAGTGATTCAGAATATACAGGCAATGACAACTTAAACATTGACCCGTTCAAAAGTTCATTACTGGTAAAATGAAGGCTGTCAGTAACTATTCATGTTGATCACGTGCTTACAAAACCAAGCTTATCAATTTTAATGCTTACTTATGATGCTTTTTTTTTTCTTTTGGTGATAAATTATATACTGAGAAGTATAACAAATTGGATTGGTGTCATGAAAGTAGCTCTTCAGGTACTTTGGTATAGACTGTTATCTCTGTTCAAGCAAATGATAGTTTGTTCTCTTTCTCCTAATACCTAATGCAGAAACTTCAAAAGCAGCATAATTGTATCCCAGACGAACATTATGTGCCAACATTGCTAGCGGTAAGGGACTAGATATCGTGTGATTGCTATCCTTTCTTCATGTGGTTATCTCTAGAACCATTAATGGCATTTCATCAGCCTAATTTAGTTCTCATCTCTTATGTTTCCACTAGATGAATGAGCTTGAAGGTGAACTTGAGCGAAGAACATTAACCTATACTTTATGGAACCTATCTGCAACAAAAATGGAAAATAAAGGTTGGCATCCAATCACATTCAACTATGCAAGTGCCAACCCTCAACGGATCAAAGAGATAAAGGTAACTGTTGTGTTTACCTTTTATCTGGGTTAACAATTTTCTTCATTCCTTTTTAGTAATCCTTAAGATCACAAGGATTTAGGTGAGTTAGTTCTGATTTTGAAAGAAAACTATCTATTTAAAAATTGAACAAGACTTCATTCGTGGGAATCTTTGCACCAATGAATTTATTGGCCATTGGGTCACAGTTTAATTGACTTTCAAAAACTTGGCATTTTTGACGGTCACCATTTTTAGTTTAGTTGAGGCATGAAGAGGGGACACATGTCGCTGGGGGCATCCATAGTATCTGATACAATATTCTCCCTTATGACTTGGTCTGATCCAACTCTTGTAGTTATACTGGCAAATCCTATGCTACTTTTCTTGTTGCTCATTGGCATACTGTATAGGGAAATAATTGATTTAGTTGCTTATTGCAAACCATAGTTTGTGTGGATGTGTTGTTGATTAAGTTGGTCTTGTCAATCTGACAGGATATTTCGCATGTATACTACGAGACAGAGTACCGGACAGAGTGGTGCCGCACTAATTCTACATTCGTACCCTGTTTCCTGTTTGCTAGGAAGTTCTCGCAGGGAGCTGGCATGCGGCTCTTGAGCCAGGGGGTGGTCGGCTCCTCAGCTTTATTAGAGACTGTTAGGCAATCCTGAGTTATATAGCAGAGAGCAACACCCTCCTATACCCGATTCTGACATCACATTAGACCCCGTGAACTGACCTGTTTTGCTGCCCATTTCGGCAGTAACTAGAGAACAACAGGTTTCAGGTCCCCATAGTATCCCAGTTTTCACATTGAAGCTATACGGTTTGGTTATTGTATACGCAGAGGCAGAGCATGTTTCAACTATGACTTGAAACATTGTAGGTGTAGGAGTTGCCTCGCTGTAGCGCTTGTACATTCACTCAGAAAAATATTCATATGCCAAAAATGAAAGTTGCTTACAGAAATTGAGCTATGAGCTCCACATAAATCTATATGCCCTGTGGTCTCTCCGTATCTGCGTTGCAACACTTGGTGCAGGTATTGCTCGCCACATATCCTCAATTGCACTCATGAATGATCCTTTCTACGCGAAAGGGCTGCTCTGTTGCTTTACACCCACCTTCTATGCCACTTCACACCTATTTCTTACCGAAGTGATATGCAACTACTCCGGTGCATTAGTTTAAAATTAATGTATTAGGTCACAATAATCTCTAACCCTAGCCGCTTGTTGAGAGAACAACCTTAGTCGCTATTTGTTGGAGAGGGGGAAGAGGCTGATCTCCAGTCTTGATCTTCGCCTGATATGACAATCC
Organism: Erodium texanum; assembly: GCA_036897725.1. Lineage (NCBI taxonomy): Eukaryota > Viridiplantae > Streptophyta > Magnoliopsida > Geraniales > Geraniaceae > Erodium > Erodium texanum. Next base: position 4,698 of record JAYMSW010000616.1, on the reverse strand, counting down.
TCTTCCATATTTGCGCCTTCGCGTTCTCCCTCCTCCTCGCCCAGCTCGCCGTCGCCCGACCTGTCCTCCATCCCGTGCATATCTTTCCCGAGAGTTAGCTGATCGTGGAGTTTCATCCAGAGGAAGCCTTTTTCAGGTCATCATTTAGTTGCTGTTTTTCGTTGTGTTTTAGTTAATAAGTTGCCAGCATCGGCTAGTTTTGTGTCAGGCATTGTTTGATGTAGATACCATCCAATGCGTTTCAGGTCCGCAAGCTATGTTTTATACAAAGCTGACTGCATGAATTATATTCCTACCAAGTTTAGATTGTTAGGACTTTTTCTTTGATCATTAAACATATTGCATGTATATCTTCAATATAAAGTTACAACAAATTTTATCAAAAAAAATGTATTTGGTCACAAGAATTTATATAAATGTAATTTGTTTGCGAGTATTTTATTCCCAACAAAATATATATATTTGTATGTGTGTATTTGGTGTGATTCGTGTTACTTTATATAAATGTGTTAGGTCACAAGAATTTGGCGAAGTGTATGTTTTAAACTGCATTCACTTGATATCGTTTTTACGCATTCATAGAAGTAGCATATTATTCATAAATTTTCGAGTTCTAGGAACTTTCTGAGCCAACGACTATTTCCAGCTAGAGAGATTGGAGGAGGTCCTCAAAAAGATAATCTGCGTGCTGGCTTTTTTAACGTACATGCTGCTCATGGTTCTCTATTGTATTGGTACACCTTTAAGAGTGTGATTCGTGTGACTTTGGCATGGACCTCTCCTCTTCCTCATCGTTCTTCAAATTGTTTTTGGTATCTCCGTGGAGGGAAGTACAAAACTCTCTTCTATTCTGCAGCCTAAAAAGATAAATAGAATTAAAAGCATAATAAGGGCAAGAATGTATCAGATTTAGGAAGATTAGCCAATGAAATTTTGAAGTATAGTACCTGAGCTTGGCAGTCTTGCAACATAAGCCTGACGAAAGCCACTGGAAAATTGGTGTCTGAAGAAAATGCCAAGTAACTACCTCCATATATTGGTTTCTGTATCTAGGCATGAAAACTTGTAGTGATAGCCTTGATGAGCTTCATAACCTTCAACACCATATGGTTTCCCGAGCTCTTTCTCCTCTGATTATTCTTAACAACCAACTGTTCAGAGCACAATCAATGTAGCATCAGAAGCTGGGAAACAGATGGGTTGGGTTTAAAACAAGTTGACGACTACTGACAAGATAGAATTGATAAGTGATACTCTGTCAAAGCAACTGCTACTTGTAAACCATGTGTATTTACAAGGAAAACTAACAACCAGGGCAGTACCAGCAACAAATCATCATTTGAGATTTAGTACCTACTGGCTGTTGCTTGCCAGGCACAATGAATTACTCTTACTTCAGCATACTGTACTTGACTAAAGAAAATTGGAGATAGATAAATATTGACAAGAGGAACAAAATGTTATCTTGTGCAATAGGAAGAGAGGGAAAAAAGGGCCAAAGGAACCTTTTCATTATACTGGAAGTTGATCATCCCAAATCAATCATGTATCAGAGTTCCATCAGCACAACCAACAGCAAAGCTAGGCCTAGCGCACATTCAAGTTGCACATGATTTTCAGCTTGAGAGATATATCCATGTATCCACAGCAGCAACCAACAGAAATTAGTCTCCTGAGCACAGACTCTTGAAGAAGATCAATGCCTCCCATTCTAATCCATATATGCACTGCTATGACAAACAGAAAATAGTGTCCCAAGCACAGTAGGGATGCTGGGCATGCATCTTGAAGATGATATATATGCCTCACCTACTAACAGTTTGATCAAGAACACTTCTTTCTTTCTTCCATTTAGTGTGAACATAGCATGTGCACCAAAAAGCTTCTACTTTTGAATCTTCAGGGTATATCAATAGTTTGGTTGTTTCTGTCAACAGCCAATTTTATCATCTCCCACACTAAAGTTTTGGATACCAACATTATTTCATAAAATTGAGGATGTGAACTGTGATTCATGAAAAATGTAGCAATGTTTCCATGGATCTCAATGGAACTCCAACCGGGGAGTTTTTTCAGTCCAAGAGAATTCATTGTGGTCCACGCCTCACCCACACTATCCCATCTGTTCATCGCAGCGTACGAGTTTGCAAGCTGTACAAAGTTTTCAGCATTCACAGGCTTCAACATGATAATATCTCTGGCGATTATGTCACCAAGTTTCGTATTACCATTTGCTCGACAAGCATCAAGAAGTATGCCTAAAGTATCCATAGATGGTTCTGGGAACATAATCTTGTAAAAGCTATATGCTTCTTCCACCCTTCCAGCACGACTCAGGAGATCCACAATGCAAGAACGATGCTCAAGTTTTGGTTCAATACCAAATGTTTCTTTCATTGACTGGAATACGCTCAAACCCTGCTCAACAAGACCATTATGACTACAAGCAGAGAGCACTGAGAGGCATACGACAGCGTTTGGTTCAAGCCCAGAGTGCAAGAATTTTGCATACATACTCAAAGCAATGTCTCCCTTTCCATGAGTACCATATGCTGCAATAATTGTGCTCCAAGAAACCAGATCCTGCTGTGACATCCCATCAAAACACTTCTGAGCAGAATGTAAATCTCCACATTTAGAGTACATGTCAACAAGAGCTGTATCAACCAAGATGCATGATCCATGGAAACTTCTAATTATATAGTTGTGTATCCACTTTCCTTGATGGAGTGCCCCTGTGGAAGCACAAGCTTGGAGAAGGGACACAAGAGTTACTGAATCAGGTATTTGAACCCTTGATCTCATTTCCCTAAAGAGGACGAAGGCCTTTGATAAATGACCATTTAGAGAAAACCCAGCAACTATTGCATTCCAAGAAACCAAATCTTTCTGTTCCATCATATCAAAAACTGTGTAACTTTGTTCCAGATGACCACATTTTGCATACATTGTAACCAGAGAATTTTGGGCAGAAATGCCCAATTTCATCCTTTGCCTCACAATGTATCCATGAACAGAGCCCCCCAAATTAAAGGAACCAATTTGTGCACATGCTGCAAGCAAACTAGCTATGGTTGTAGTAGAGGGCATCAAACCTGATTTCAACATGCACCTGAAAACCATGAGGGCCTTGTCAGCATAATCATTCTGTACAAGCCCTGAAATCATTGCTGTCCACAGAACTACATCCTTTTCTTGAGTTTGTCGGAATATTCGAAATGCATAATTGACATCCCCACATTTTAAGTACATAGCTATAAGCGATGTTTCAATCTGCCTATCCAAAATGTATCCAGCTCTCAAAATCAGCTGATGGACCAACTTACCCACTTCAAGTTTTCCCAGTGTTGCTGTGGTAGAAACCAGGGACCCATAAGTTTTCAGGTCAGGTTCCATACCTTCAATAATCATTCTATTCAAAAGGATCAAAATTTCTCTAAGATTCCCAGAATGGGCATAACCAGAAACCAAAGAGTTCCACGAAACTACATCTCTTCTATCCATTGATTCAAACAAGCTTCTCGCATCCTCAACTCTTCCATGTCTACCATACACATTCAAGAAAGAATTAACCAAATTCAGATCAGACTCAAAACCATACAAGACCGCACAAGCATGCAAACACTGTACATGGGCAAGCTCTGAAACTCCAGACAGCAACCCCAACAAAGTAACGGAATTGGGTCGAATTCCTTGGCGCCCCATTTCATTATGCATACAGAAAGCAGAAGCAACATCACCGACACGCGAATAAGAACCTATAACAGCAGTCCAGGAAAAAACGTTTCTTTCAGGCATAAGATCGAAAACCTTGCGTGCATTAGTGGAGCAGCCGAATTTGGCATACATATTGATCAAAGAGGAAGCGACGAAAGGGTCAGAGGAGTAGCCGTGAATAACAGCACGCTGGTGAAAGCAGAGGCCTTGAGGGATTAAGCGGAGAGAAGAGCAAGCTTTGAGCAGACTAGGGAAGGTGAAGGCGTCGGGAGGGGTGTTGTGCTTGAGCATAGAGGAGTATGTCAGAAGCACTTCCCAGTGAGCACCCTGTGACGATAGGCGGTTGATGGTGGAGTTGAAGGATTTGGCGGCGGCCGGCGTTGGTGGCGGCGGCACTGGTTTCGGGGGATTGAAGAAAGGAGGTTTGTATCTGTACATAACTCATAGGTTTACTTTATCGTCTCTGTGATGTGAAGGAAAGAAATTGCAGATCTTCTCTCAACGTGTAAGCTCTCATAGCCAGTAGTGATAGCAGTTTTCGTCAAAATTAGCTCTACTTCAATGACGTTCCCGAACCGAACCGCGAACCCTTCTATATTTCAGACTGGCACCAACTGTCAAGCAAAACGACGTGTCGATTGCACTGCTAATTGATGTCCATGGTGGTAATAACAAAACGACTTGTCACTTTACTTCTTTTGACTGTGTGACAAATGAGTAGGAAAATATTAAGATCCGCTTAATAGAAAATATTAAGATCCGATTAATAGATTCACGTTTAGCCTTTTTTTTCTTTTCTTTTTTATGAAAAGAAATTGGTGCAATATTGTACATCAACGTAACATAATAATTGATGAAACGATTAGGGCAATAGCCCTTAGAAAACCTAGACTTAGTGGGAATAAAATTTCTGCAGTCAGCTTCTCACAGAGCATATTTCGCGTACCGCTTACAACCAGACTAGACTTAAATGAAAGGACC